>PVKS010004151.1:0-96173 GCA_004027875.1 Aplodontia rufa
TTTGTTGAATATGGATTTACAATTAAGGGGGAATCATTATCAAACAATCAAGAACAAATGTATATTAACATAGTTAGCCAAGGCTGATGCCATTCCATGATTTCCCCTCTTAGGTTCCCTATGGTTCTGTTTCCCCCAGTTAAACCCCTGTGTTAAATGGACTTCTCGTGAAGGTCCCTCTGAGTTGATTCCCCCGTAATCCCTTCCTCTGGTCTCCTTGATATCCTTCCTATTTCCTCCCCCCTCTCTATCCTTCTCCCTAAGTCTCCAGGGGTCAAAGCTTTTTCATCCTAAACTTTTTTTTTTTAAAGAGAGAGGGACAGTGAGAGAGAAAGGGAAAGAGAAAATATATTTTATTAGCTTTTCATGTGATTTTTGTTACTCTGACGCTTTGTTGTGTATGTGGTGCTGGGGTTTGAACCAGATCCTCGTGTATGCCAGGCAAGCACAGTAACTGCTGGCCACCACTCCAGCTCCTCATCCGAAACTTTTAATCCCAAAAAAGGTTTTTGTGGGATTTTAAGTAAATTTAAGGACAAAAGCCAACCCGTTCTGCTTAACGCAGGGTTTGATGCCTGGGACCCACCTATTTACTCCCTCCCTCTTTCACATCTCTTAAAGCAGAATTCATAGGCACTCTACCTTGCGCCATGGGAAAACCACAGTTCTGTGTTAATAGAAACTATTCGTGAATTTTAATCATCTACCTTCTGTATCTACACTCTTCTTGAGATATTATATACTTAATTAGAAGATGCTTGTAAATCTTTACAAAAATGCACACATATGTTGTTATATCAGAGAGCAATTCTGACTGTTTCATGTCCTCAGCTATCTGGAATCCATACATAGTCAAGTGTCCTCCAATAATTCCTGTTTGTTAATAACAGCCAAAAGAATATCAAGTTATTATTCTTTGTTCCATTTTGTTTTTCAGCAATGAGCTCATCAACAGGGAAGCTAACTGTCCAAGCATGTAAGTCTAGTTAGCTTATGTAAACAAGTTCAATTTCCACATAATCAAGGATATCTTCAAATATTAGCTCATAATTCCAATCTATTTCCCACATTTTCTTTGGGAAAGAATAACAACTGGGAAATTGATGTAAATACTATTTTTCTAATCCTGAAACTGAAATTTTAAAATCATGTTCAAGAAAATACATTTTACAGGCGAAAAATTCTGGAGAAATTTGATGAAAGTATTTATTTCTTATTTGAATTAAGTGAGCTTGCTTTTCCAATTTTTTAAAAATACTATGAAATGTGCTTTCTGCTGATAAATAAAATGAGAAAATGATACAAAGGAAAAATAAACTGCATTATCTGAGACTCAACATTTAAAATATATTTAATACCCTCATCTTCATAGCTGCAAATGACTTCACTAACTCACTTTAATTCACTGTGGAATGCAACTTGAAAATATTTTCAAAAATGATGTAGAATTTGAGCCGTGGTGTTTATACATTTCCCTCTATGTCTTGAAAACACACAAAATATGTTCAGTCATTTATGCATTCATAAAACAAATATTTTTCAATATTACCAAGTACCATTATGAATAAGACATGATCTTCTTCAAAGTTATAATTCAAAGGGAAGATGGAAATAAATTAGGAAATACTAAAATAGTGTAATGCATGCTTCAACAGAGAAAGAGCACAGTGTAATGAGAGTGAACCAGAGAATTAGCTAACCTGGTCTTGCGGAGTTAGAAAGTGATCCCTGGAATGGGAGAGAACAGATGACATGAGTCAAGTGACTGGGAGTCAGTGTCCTGGGCTAGGGAAGTAGAATATAAAAATGCCGTCAGGTAAGCGAGAACATAGTCATTTCTGATGAAAAATGTGAGCACAGCTGAAACACAGAACAGGGACTGGGTGACCAGGGGTGTGATCAATAATAATTGATGACCAGAACCATATTGAAACATATCAACTTTGTGTGAAGGGCAATGAAGTGTTCCTGAAGGCTTCACACATTTCAGAAATGTCATTTGTCCTCCAGCGTGGAGAAAAGATTGGAATGGCAAGACTAGAAATAGGGAGATGAAAGGGAAAACAGTTGTAGTCCTTCAGTTGGGGAAAAAATGGCAGTCTAAACTAAAGAAATAACAGAGTGAAAGAGATTTCTAAAACAGCTCACCACATTCAGAGTGTTGTCATTATCAGATAAATGAATTTTTTTTATTTTTTATCAGTGCATTATAGTTGTACATAATGATAGGATTTATTGTTATATATTAAGAGATGCACACAATACAACAATATAATTTGCCAACACTCTCCTCCAGCACTCCCTCACCTCCTCTTCCCATCCCCTGGTCCCTGTGCTCTCTTTATGGAGTATATATTTATTCTAATATCCCCAAGTATACTGGCATAATTCTTATGTCTATAAAAAGCATTTTCCTTTTTGGAACAAAAAAAAAACCATTTTCTTCACTAACATGTGCTCAGTTCTGTGAGTACCTGTTTATTTATGTCAATGGTGGATGTGATACTTATAGGGAAAAAGGGAAGCTTCCAACTTGAAGAGTGAAGAACTAGTGATGATATATTAGTTCATGCTCACCTTAGAAAAGTAGTCACTCAAAGAAGTAGATAGGTGAGGGATTTCCAAAAACAACGATGACAACAATAACAAAGAAAAAGGCAATTACTTACCTAGCCAGAGAAAATTCTGGTAAGGTAACACTGTTGGATCACCTAAAATTGTAAAATGATATTAGTGGGAACTTCCTTAATAATTGGATGATTGACACGTAAATTCACAGGCCTGAATGTGTCAGCCATTTGCAGCTTAACAAAGCTTCAATAGGCAACATATATATACATCTACAAAAGTAGGGAGTAAGCAAAATATCAATTCATCAAGAAATCCAGAGAATGGACAGTGATTTGGTACATGCTTATACAATGATAGATGTAATTATTGAATTGCAGTACTCTTATCTTCTTTGTATAAAAAATTACAGACATTTCTTATAACAATGATCTCCTCTCTTTCAGGTTGCGGTAAACGAGCTGTCCCATTAATAGTCAACAGAGTAATGTCTGGAGATCTTGCACCCAAGGCTGCCTGGCCTTGGCAAGCTTCCCTTCAGCGCAGTAACATCCACCAGTGTGGGGCCACCTTGATTAGTAACACGTGGCTTGTCACTGCAGCACATTGCTTTAAAAGGTAAGTTGACCCCACTACTGCTAAAAAGCCCTGAGTTTTATCATATTCTGGGTAACAATCAATGTGCCAAATGTTACTGAAGCAAATTAGGAAAACTTTTTGGATTCTTTTCTAAAATAATGTTATACCTTCATACATATTCAGAAAGGTTGGTGGGAATACAAGGACGAGTAATAATTACCGTAGTATTCATTGAGGAAGTCTTAAATAAAGGAGTTTTAAATAAAGGAAATGTAAGAGAGAAGAAGTCATCCTAACACAAAATATTTACTGATAACATAAAATTAGTCCTGTGTCAAACAATGCACTTCACTTAATACTAGTGTCTATTTCTGCCAAACAATTGGGTCAATTTTGTGCTGATGATAAATAATCAAATTAACTGTAAAATAAAACTGAAATCTTTAGTGGATATAAAAAGTTGGTAACTGTGATAAGGGAGAACAGCACAAATCAAGTTATACAGCAGTATTATATGGAAATCTGGTAAAATTAGAGAAGTTCACAAGAAAAATGAGAAATTAGCAAGAGAATAAGGACAAGTATTTCATAAGAGATTTCCTTGAGCATTAAAGAGTTTGGAGGAATTCTTGAGCTGCTCAAAAAACTTTGTATAATAAACTTCTTGATAATAATGCTATAAAAGATAAACCCAAGATGAAAACTAGCATATTGTACCATTATATATTTTTTGCAAATGAGCAATTAACAATTAGTCAAGTTTTTTATTCATTGGTGTGCATTGTTGCACAATAAATTTTATTAAATATAAAATTAAAGGACTTTTTAAAATATTAGATTTACTTTTTAAGATTATAACCAGTCAGATCTTTTTTTCATTATTGCATTTCAATTTTTAGATTTCTAAATAAATTATTAACCTTTATGGCCATTGCCCAGAATCAATTATGGTGATAAGACTTTCTGAGTATCACAGTAAAATGTTTGGCAACAGACTTTGTGGGCAGAACTTGCCCTAGCCAGCAGGAGAGTTTGGTCAATGCCTTAGGCCTTGGGTAATTTATTGAACCTTAGTGTATTAAGAAATGAATAAATGAGATCATCTCACTTTCCTTTAGACCTCTAAAATTCTGACTTTTGTTACCATACCACATTCCACCTAAGAGCATAAATCCATGTAGAGATCCTTAATAGAATACATACATATCCAAAAGACAAGAGAGCTCAATATGCTGAAATTAGGAAGCCAAAAATCCCTTGTGCAGTCCTCATCTGGGACCAGATACCACAAAGTAACAGGATGCGTACTTTGTCAAAGTTAACCAATATTTTTATAACATTGAACACTGAATCAGCACTCTAACAGATTCCACCACCAATATCTGTTGTTTCATCTACAGCAATAGGGACCAAATTTATTTCTTCATCATTTAACAGCTTATCCTTAGATTCTCTTTTTTCAGGCCAAGCATAAAAATTAATGAGGCTCTCCAAACCAAAAATGAAAATAAATATCACTACTTTATTTTCAGAACCAATTTCCAGATGCCCTATCGTATTGGTTCTTCTTCAAATGTTTAGCTTTTGTCAGTGTTTCCCTTAAAATTTACTTCCAAGAACCAAAAGCACAAAGATCAATAGTATGACTAATTGGATACATGACAAATAAAATAATTACTTTCTGGGAAGGACAAATAATGTAAATTTAATGCAAGGGTAACAGGTAACTTACTCAATAAACAATTCTATTCAAAAGGTGATAAATCGGAATGTCTTAAAATACTTAGGAAAGTGTATGATCTACAAAGATATCTAACCTCTCTATGTCCTAGATAGTATATTTTCTAGAACTGGCAGATGATGTGAAAGTTTTCATCAAATTAGCTGATTATATAATCTTGGATGAGAAATGAATATGTTGGGTAAGAAAAACAAATTTTAAAAGGTCCATAGTTATAGGCTGGAGTGGTGGCTCAGCGATTACAGTGCTTGCCTGGCATGCCCGAGGACACAGGTTTGAACCCATGCACCACATATACAACAAAATATAGGAGCAACAAAAGCCAAATGAAAAACTAAATAAAATTGATTCTCTCTTTCTCTCTTTCTCTCACTATCCATCTCTCTTTAAAAATGTCCTTAGTTATATTAATGATCAATAAAAAATGATAAATTTTAGCAAGTTTAAATGTAAGGTGCTAACTTGGACCAAAAAAGCAAACCTTAAGAATATCAGTACAAAAAGCAGAAATATGCCATAAAGTGAAGATTGTTCAGAAATTTTTGTCAGAAAACAGCTTACTTGGAATCAGTTGTCCCCAATAATCTAGTGATATAGATTTAACTTTTTAAAAATCAGAGTCCACAATAAAATACATGTTAGTCTCATTCTGTCCTGGATGACACAAAAAGAACTTGACAAAATAAAATTATTTTAAAGTAAAGATTCTTGGAAGGTAAAGCAAAGGGATATATCCATACAGCCCATCAACCAGTAGCTTTCCTTACAATAACTAGGGAATTTGTTAGAAGTGAAAGAATTTAAGACCTATTCCAGTCCTATGGAATCAAGAACCGCATTTTAACATTTTCCCATTATTTGTATGCACATTAAAATTTGAGAAATATTGCTCTAGGAGACAAAAATTTTATCCTGAGAAATCTCTGGTACAGATAATAGTTGTATAAATAGATCTGAAGTACTCCCATGTGGCAGTGATTTAAAGACTCAAGAAAGAACTTGTCAATAGGTAGAGCTGCTCAAAGATGAAAGGAATTCCAAGATGAAGAAATGGATTCTAAGGCAGAGAACATGTCTCCATCTGTAGAAGAGCTCAGGCATAAACAATCACTACTTGAGAGTGTTTTTGTAGCAATGACTAGCACCAATTATAAAGCTCCTCGATGCTACAAACATTTGGTTAGGTGTTTAAGAATTCTTTTATATAATTCTTATATTCATTCTGCTAAATAAGCCCTAAATGATTAAGTCCCTTTTCAGCAAGAGCAGGGGATAAGAAAAGTCAAGAAACTTGCCCACAGTCACAATGCACAATGTTTGGAGAGAATAGAATGGAAAACAAGCATATATCTTCCTGATGCCAAGATTCATCTTTCAACTTTCAAACACTAGATCAGAGAACTAAAAAAAAAAAAATATATATATATATATATATATATATATGACCATTCCTACCATGAAATTGTTTGATGTTATTTTGGTCTAATATTGAGTTAATACTTTAAAAAACTCAATAGTGGTTATTTAAAAAACATAATGGAATTTCCAGATCTATTTTTTAGGGATGGCTTCTAGACCAAGTGTCAGTGCTTTGCATTTTTACAATTTCCTTTGGAATCCAAATTCCTATACATTTATTTTTATCACAATTAATTACCACTAATTATTGTCTGGTTGATTTGGACCCAGGTTAAAACTGTGAGCTTAGAAAACTTAATCACATTTTATTGTCTCTCATTTTGGGTATTTTTTTCCAGGTTTATCATCTACAAATAAAATACAAGGTCTATTAAATAGTATCAGGCCACTGAAAGTTTTCGAAAGACCATTTCCACTTGAGTAAATACAATTTGAGCTTTGCATTTCTAAGTCCAAAAACACTTGATTTATATTAAAATTGTCATTGTTATATTAAGATTGGCATGATTTAGTTGAGGGAACAGCTTTGTACCAATCACACCAAAAAAATGGTTTTAAGTTATATGAATAATAATGTTCATGAACAAATCTTTATTCAGCTTTTCTCATTAAAGCATTTTGTACATCAAATGTGTATAAAACAAATTTTTTAAATAATACTAATCCCAACACAATTAGCAATTGCAAAAGTTGGACTTAACCCAATTGGTAGGCTAATTATTAAGAAATAATAAGAGTGAGAAACAAATACCTATACAGTTAGTGTCACTCTCTGCTTATCCCTTATGGTTAATGTTAGTTTAAAAAGTAATTAAGGAACATCAATCTGTTATTAATAGATGGATTTTGGTGGGAGTCTTGTAGAGAAGACCACAGTAAGGCAAGAAGACATGTGACACCAGACAAATGGTTCGATCCATCTCCTTGTTTTCCTTAAGTATAAAGTAAAAGCTTACTAGATGATCTTTCATCACTACTAAACGTTCTTTCTAATTCCTGAGTCTACCGTAATCTACCAGTTGCTGAAGCTTGCAAACTAGAAGTCCACTGTACTTGGTCATCTCTCAGGACTACCGCAATCGTCCCCTGACTGCTTTTACTATATCCACTCTTGACTTTTGGAAATCTGGTTACCAGAAAAATCAATATGATTTTTTTAAAATGTAAGTGAGAGTACAAAACTCCTCCCTTGAAAACATAAAATGGAGTCCTATTTGAATAAAATTTAAGCACTTCATGATGTTCTACAAGATACCCCAATCCCTGTCTGCCTCTCTAACTTCATTTCCTACCATTTTTAACCTTCTGTCCTAAATCAAAGCCCATCTAGTCCAAAGCCTTGGGGCATTTACCTGGAAACTTAACTCCCTTGTTATCTCATTACTGGTTCTTCATCATCTATGCCTCAACCTAAAAGTGTTGCTCTCCAAAAAAAAGTCTACCCTAACTACCTCCAGTATTCTATGCATTACCCTATTTTATATTATTCATAACTTTAATCACTGAAGATATTTATCTACTTTTTCATTTGCTTTGATCTTTTTCCTTCCCTTTATCCCTCTTCTAATACTCCTGTGAGCTGGAAACTTATATCTTCTTCATCTCTTTATCCCCTGAACTTGGATAATATTCAGTACATAGCTGCTCAAAAAGTATTTGTTGAAGGAATAAGTAAATAATATTGTATGCGTTGCATAGTTCTTAAATGTAATAATTTGGTATACACTATTTGCATATATTATGCCTTCAAAATACTAGCGGTACACTATGTTTAAAGGATAGAAGAAAGATGCAATTGCAACCAAGTGTTGTGAGGATGGTATTTTCTCTTTTGTTAGCCTACGTGCAATTAATGTTCATATATTCTATATATTTCATATATTCTGCTAATTTCCAACCTTTTCCAGTAATGCAAATCCACGTCAATGGACTGTTACTTTTGGAACAACAATAAATCCTCCCTTAATGAAAAGAGATGTGAAAAGAATTATTGTCCATGAGCGATATCGTTCCCCAGCAAGAGAGTATGACATTGCCGTTGTGCAGTTCTCTCCTAGAGTCACCTTTTCAGATGACATACGCCGGATTTGTTTGCCAGAGGCCTCAGCATCCTTCCGATCAAATTCAACTGTCTACATCACAGGATTCGGAGCACTTTACTATGGTGGTAGGTATCTCAGAAAAGCTAAAGAACTGCTAAACCTTTTTTAGGCAGTGTAATTTAGTCTCCACCAGTATCCTCCTGCCTGCCATATCCACATAGTTTCCTTGGGTTAGCTGGGACTTTTGTTTTACAAGTGACAGAAATTCAATTCAAATTAACCACAGCAGAAGTAAAGACAAAACAAAACAAAACCCAAAAAATGGCCCTTATACCTTGGAAATTAACAGTTGTGAGAAGTCTGACTTCGGACACAGCAAGATTCAGAGATCATGTGGTGTCTTTGAGCTCAGAATCCATATTTCATGTTTGTTTCATTTTGAGGGATTCTAGCCCCACACAGTGCCAAAGGTTGCCAATAGCAGAACAAGGGATTCTCTGAATAACCAACTCAAATAATCAAATACTACATCCAAATTTGCTATAGTACTGAAGGGGTTAATTTAAGGGTGATTGTGAATAAAAATAGCATACAGATAAATCATCAAAACACTTTGTTCTATAATGATTCAACTTGATATATTGACAATCTCCTAAGAAATAATAATGACTTAGTTACCGATTGTTTTGTAGCATTATCAGGTACACTCTGGATTTTATAATGTAGTCCAGGTACACATATACAACAATATCTGGAGAGTTTCTTTTAACTCCAGGTTTGAGAACATGAAAAATGGCTTTCTGAGAATGATAAAATTTATCTACAGAATTCTATGCAATTTATTTGTGTACAACAAAGTATAAGGATTAATTCTCTAGTTCTCAGCTCCAATAAGGAACTAGAAATACCCTTTCACTAATATAGCCAAGAACAGGATTTGTGCTCTCTATATTTTCTTCAGATGCTCCACGTGGTTTGACTTTGCCTTATACATGCTGAATATTCATTGCTTTCTTTAAGGTCCCATTGTCAATTATAGAAAATACTACAAATAGTTCATCAATTTCAGTAGAGTAAAGGGACAACCTGGTATCTTGCTATGTCTACATGGTCTCTGTGGTTTTCCTCTTAAGGAAGGGTTTACTGACTGCTTTCATAATGATGGGAGAAGCGTGAATTCTCTTAGTAGTTTGAGGTTGGTGCAGACAGATTCCTGCCATAATACTTTGCTAATAACAATAGAATCTGATATTTATAGAACGTTACACCCCAAAACAGCAGCATACATTTTAAGTACCAGTACTCATGAATCACTGACTGAGATAGGTCATCATATCCAAGTCATAAAGCAAAGCTTAAACACAAGGAACTGAAATTATACAAAGTATGTTCTTTGACCATGATGAATTCAAATTAGAAATCAGTAATAGAAAGATAACAGGAAAATCTCCAAATGTTTATAAATTAAGCAATATACTCATAAATAAGAGGAATCTCAAAGCAAATCTTAAAAATACATAGAACTTAATGAAAACTGATCCTGTATGTAGGATGGAACTAAAATAAAAAGAGACATTCATAGCAAATGCTTACATTAGTAAAGAAAGATTCAAATCCATGATCTAAGTTCCCATTTCAAGAAACCAAAAAAGAAGGAAAAAAACCCTAAAATAAGCAGAAGGAAATAAATAATAAAGAGCAGAAATGAATGAAATTAAAATTGAGAAAACAATAAAAAAATTGACCTATAAAAACCTCATTCTTGGGCTGATATATAAAAGCCCGATTCTTGGTGGCTCAGCAGTTACAGTGCTTGCCTGGCATGCACAAGGATGCAGGTTCAAACTCCATCACCACATACACAATGAAGTGTCGAAAGGTCACATGTAAAACTGAATAAAATTGTTTCTGTCTGTCTGTCTGTCTCTCTCTCTCTCTCTCTCTCTCTCTCACACACACACACACACACACACACACACACACACACACACTGTCCCTCTCTTTAAAAAGAAACCTGATTATTTGATAAAATTAATACTTTGTAAAAAATGTCATTAAGTATTTCCACAGTAGATAAGATATAGTGAGGGATGTCCAAAATCTATGCACTATGCCTTTTCTAATTGAGAAATATTTTACCAACTAATTTGCTAAAAAAGATGAATTTACACTACCACTGACAAAGTGTAGATTGTCAAAGTTTCACTTTACCCTTCCCAGCACTGTACTTGATAATGTAATAGAAAAAATAATTATTTTCAAAGCACAAATAATTTTTAAAACTCTTTAAAACAATTCTGAGTTTTTCCACTTATATATTTGCAAACATATCTCAAATAAATCTTGAAATGCTGTTTGTATTATATTTCCACAACTGTATAAGCAAATTACTACAAATGTAACAACTTACAACAGCACCTGTTCATTATTAGCTATAATTTTCATGGGTTAGAAGTTCAGACACAGCTTAGTGGGGTCCTCTTCTGAGAGACTCACCAAACTGAAGTCAAGATTTCAGTTGGGGTATGGTTTCATCTGTGGCTCAGGATTCTGCCCTAAGCTCACTGGTGTCAGCAGAACTCTGTTTTGCAGCTATATAACTCATGGCAGCTTGCTTCTTCAATGCCACTGGAAAATATCTGAAACTAAGGGAAATTCCAAGTCCTTTCTGACAAGCCTTCCCTGAATGGTTAGGTCTACCTTGGATGATCTCCCTTTTGATCAACTGGACATCAATCTGATTAGTGATGTTATATACAACCTCAAAATTCATATATTTTTACCATGTAACATTAATCTTAATCATGGAAAGAATGTCCACTATATTCACAGATTCCCACCCATGCTTGAGGGGAGGAGAATCACACAGGAATTTGTGGGACCATCCTAGAATTCTGCCAAATAAAGTATCATGGCTTTCGGACCAATATATGGTTTTGTATAAAGAATCCCAGAATGTGCATGCTATTCTTAGTCTTATATTGAGTCTACCTGCAATAATATTGACTTCAGGGGACTTTTAACCTGGAGCTCCTAACTTGTATAAGAGTTGAAATCATTGCCATTTATGTGAAATGGCAATATGTGAAAACTCTTTGTAATACGTAAAAGATAAAATAAATGTGGATGATCTGATAGTTATGTTATAAAATTGAGAGAGAAGATTCTCTAAAGTATTTAAAGTTACTGGGAATAATCTGAAATCCACAAACACAAACTCCATAAAAAATAAAATGCCTTTCTTTAAAATATAAACTGATTTTTTGTATGGGATTTTAGGGTTAGAACCCAAACCCAGAACTGAATACCCAGACAACCCTCCCTCCTTTGTTTTGGAGATAGGGTCTCACTAAATTATCCAGGCTGACCTCAGACTTGTGGTCCTCCTGCCTCAGCCTCCTAAATCACTGGTATTACAGGTATGCACCATCATACCCAGCTAAGTTGATTATTTTAAAAGTAAAGACACAATGATTTTTCTAGAAAGGGAACGAAATGGTTTTCTTGCTTGTAGAAGTATTCGTAAAAATGTGATAGATGATAATGATCATTAAATGTGTCCAATTTTAATTAGAATTTTTTCTCTAGGACTGCTTATATTATCCTCATTCTGTATTGACATTTTTAGATTGAAGATTAGGAAAAAAAAGTCTTCTCAACTTTGCACTAGCTGTGAATGATCATTGTAAAAATTAAAACTACTTTGCTTTTTTCTTCAGGAGAATCTCAAAACAATCTTCGAGAAGCCAGAGTAAAGATCATAAGTAATGATGTATGTAAGCAGCCACAGGTGTACGGCAATGATATAAAATTTGGGATGTTCTGTGCTGGATATCTGGAAGGAATTTATGATGCCTGCAGGGTAGGTTGGAGAGAGAAAATAGTCCAAATATCACTAACTCCCCAAAACTTTATCTGGCCAAGGAAATAGTCTCTTTTTTTATGTTAGTACAAAATACAGATGTCATATCAGCTCCAAAAAGTTTCAAATGTAAATTTTACAATGTATTAATAAGTCAAATGTGTTTCTTTGATGCTGTCAAACTAACCAAAAATTAAAATTTATTTTCTTTAAGAGAGAGAGGGACAGTGAGAGAGAGGGAGAGGAAGAGAGGGAGAGGGAGAGAGAGAGAGAGAGAGAGAAAGAAGGAATCAATTTTATTTATTGCTCTAACACTTCATTGTGTATGTGGTGCTGAGATTCAAACCTGTGTCCTAGTGCATGCTAGGCAAGTGCCATAATCTCTTAGCTACCACTTCAGCCTCTAAAATTTCTTAATAACTAGAAATCCAAAGACTAATAAAGCAGAATCCCTTTCCTCCTAAAGCTTACATCCTAAAAAAGAAAACAGTCATGTACAATGGACTGTGATGTGATGTTATAATAATATAATGGGAAACTAATATTTTTTTCCTTGAAGGGAACATTTTTGGAATTAGTGTCAGATGATATTTCAATAAGGCCTGAGGAACAAATAGCACTTACCTAATTACAGAATAAGAAAAGAACATTATAGAAAAGAGAAACAGCATGGTCCATACTACAAAGTTGTGAAATTACAATTCATAACTGAGGGGATCCCAAGCAACCTGTTGGATCTCAGCACAAGGAGTATGCATAGCGAAAGGGCTAGGTAAAGGTGAAATGGTAGATTAGGCCAAGTTGGCAGTAGCCTAGAGTTCTTCCCAGTGCTTTCCTCTGTCCTTTACCATCTATCTGGCATGTGTATTTTTGAGAAAGGTATGAGTGTGGATCGTCCCAAAGACACTTGGTTTTTAACATGAGATTCTCTAAAACTCCAAGGAAGAGACTCTATGTGGTGAATTGATATGAATGGTATTGATAACCAGTGGGAGAAAATTCTGTTCAGAGTCCCATAAACTGCACAGCATAAACAACTCCATCAGAAAAGGAACAGTGATTAAAAATGGGATATATGGTGAGGAACTTAGTCTGTCTGATAAAATAGAAGTTCAAGCATCAACAACAGCCTGACTTTCTCAAATTTACCAAATATTGATCTGGAACTCAATATCCTACGGATATTGGAATTAAATCCCATGTCCCATATGCAGGATAAGAAGAGAGAGACCTTAATTTCTCTACCAGAAGTCTGGTGAGGAAAGACCCAAGAACAAATGACAAAGGATCAGAACTAATGACATCAAAGCCAAAAGTGAAAGGCTTTCACAACTTAGTGCAGATTTGTAATTTTGCTATTGTTTGTAGTTCATTCAAGAGTTTACAAAGAGGAAAATCCCTGGTCCTAACAACCCCCCAAGCGCTGAATTGCAAGCTCTCTCACTATGGCATTCAAAAGCATTCTAAAAAACAGGAGATGGGTTTGGAAACATTTTACTGGAGGACCTATAATTCAAATTCAGGTAGTTGGGAATATAAGTTTAGGAAAAGTAGCCCAGAATTTCCCCTGGCAATTATTTTATTCATTCTAAGTCTGTTCATTTGTTTATTTAAAAAGGATTAATTAAATGCCCTACAGTGTGCCATGCAGCATACCAGCTACTGCATGGAACTGCTTTTAGGGAACTGACTATCCAATACACAGATGTGCATTAATAAAAAATATACTGTACTGAAAGAAAGATGCCTACCATAGAATCTTGGAAGAAAAAGGACATGTTTCTACAAGAATATATGAAAAACAAACATGATTAAGAAGGGTGAAACTGAAGGATGGCTGTAGTTCAATTAGCACCAAAAGCAGAGGCATTAACCAAGAGAATTGTAATGATGTTGGGGCTAGGTAGAACTGTAGGAACTGAAGGGGACCTTTGGTGGAACCCAGAACATATGGGTACAATGTTGCCAGATGAGGCAGGAGGTTTGACTGACCGTGTCAGTCACCTTAAGTATTTTGCTAAGGGCAATGGAAAAACCACTAAAATTTTTAATCAAGACATTTATATTAAATTAGTCAATATATCAAAACACTGCCTGGCTTATAGCAAATAGTGTTAGATGTTAAGTTAAAGGAGTTGTTCAATCAAATTTAAACATTGTGAAAATAATTCTGCTCACATTAAGGAGAAAATCTGGATATAGCCATAGTGGAAAGTTAGTATGTATTGCAAAAATGCAGGTGAAATATGGTAATTTGGACTAAGAAATTAATTTGGAGATAAAGGTAGATACAGAAGTTAGGAGATAAAATTTACAAGGGAAGGATGGCTTTGATATGAATGGAGATAGTAGGTATCAAAGCATGATCTCTAAAATTCTGGCTAAGAAATTAAAATTAATTAAATTTCTGGCTAGAATAACTTGGGAGATTATGGTAACACCCAATGAGTCAGGGAAAAGGTCTAGCTTCTAGGCAGAGAGATCCTGAGTCCAGCATCAGCCATGTGGAGTTTGAGGTGCTTTAGAGACACCCCTGTGAGGAAGCTGTTGCTGTACCCTCCTCATCCGCTCTATTCCCCATCAAGGATGTCGTTTGTCCTTCTACCTAATGATTGCCCACATGTGTTCTGTTAGACTGTACATTTTACATATTTTATGTAATTTATATTACTTTTATTGTTTTAGGTTCATCTTTTATTTCATCATTCTCATTAATATTAATTTACTTTTCATATTATATTATTTATGTACATTATATTTTATAAATTTTATTTTTAAAGAGTTTAATTCCAACTTTTTTTTCAAAGCTTCTAAGCGTGCCCCCACTATGTCCTCTGTCTGTATCCTCTTCCGTTACCAACTGGACACTTTATTTGGCATTCACTGTTTTTTGTAATATCGTATCTTGGTGCCTTTGTGCTCTGCCTCTTCCAACAGGTAATAAGGACTTTGGAAATGCCTCTTTCTTAGGAAACCACCTGACAGGGAACCTCAACAAAATGAGGGAGAAAATCAAGAAAGTAGAAATTATGAAACCCAAAGAATTGTGCAATGAACACAAAAGAATAGTGATGGATAGTCCTGGATCACCTCCACACTAGGTTTAAAGTGGCCAGTCTAAGTGAGAGAAAAGAAAGGTGTGTGTGTGTGTGTGTGTGTGAGAGAGAGAGAGAGAGAGAGAGAAAGAGAGGGAGAGAGAGATGAGGGGAAGAAGTGTGGGTAAAATGAGCCTTCAGGAAGGAAGGAAGGTGAAAGAAACAAATGGAAGTTAGGAAAGTCTATATATTGAAGTTGGAGACATCTTCAGAGGAAGTAAAAGAACTAAAGTGTTCCCTTGGTGATCCAGCATGTAATCCTGGTTACTCAGGAGGCTGTGACACTAGAGTCTCAAGTTTGAGGTCAGCCTTAGCAATTTAGAGAGGCTCCAAGCTACTTAGAGAGACCCTGTCTCCAAATTAAAAATAAAAATGGCTGGGGATATGGCTCAGTGCTAAAGCACTCCTGGGTTCAGTCTCCAGAACTGGTGTGTTTTCTGATATCCTTGAACGTTCATAAAGATAATTGTTAGATCTACATAGATTTTTGGAACATTCACCATTTGCCAGGGTGCATGGAAAATTAGCTAGACAAAAAGAACGTGTCATTAATTCTAGGAAACCAAACTCTGCCAAAGCAAGGTAATATAATCAAAATATGTTACTCAACTCACCAATAAATAATATTTACAAAATCAGATTAAAGTAAACATTGGTTGACAATTTAACTCAAAATGGAGATCCATAACATGAAGATATGATGAGGGAAAGTTACGAAGAGGTTATAAAACAGCTAAATCTCTCTGTATACAATAGAAAATCAAGATATACAGTCTAAATCTAGAAACATTAGTTTGAGCATATTCTTCATTGATAAGTATTTAGACATTATAAGAAATTATTAAACAAGAATGAAGTGGAATTGAAGAGGTGACTCAGTGGTAGAGCGCTTGCCTGGCAAGCGCAAGATCCCAGGTTCAATCCCCAGCAACACATACACAAATAAATAAAGAAAAAACAAAAGGCAGATGAAAAATAAATAACTCTCTCTCTCCCTCTCCCCTCTTAAAAAAAAATGAAGTGACTACCTCTAGGAAATAGGCTGGATGAGAAAATGTGAGATGTACAATTGTTGTTTTATTTTTTTAAGAGCAAGGGAATGAAAGAAAGAGAGAGAGAGAAAGAAAATAAGTTTATTTTTCATCTGTTTTTTATTTCTCCAACACTTAGTTGTGTATGTGGTGCTGGGGTTCAAACCTGAGTTCTTGTGCATGCCAGGCAAGCACTCTATTAAGCCACTGCACCAGACCCTATAAAATTGCTTTTTAAACCTCTGCATATTCTTCATATTCTTTTCATTTTTCCTTTTAGCTATGCATTTGTGTAGAAAAAAATCATACAAAGATGTGAAAATTGAACCTTAAAGCTTTTTATAATTTTGAAACCCATCTTTTAGTTAATTATTCTACATTGTAATCTATACATATACTGTCTACTGTTTAACAATAAATTATGTGGCTCACCAAAATAAATAATAAGCTCTATGTTAAGCTAATTTTCTTCTTTCCTTTTTGTATTTTTCAGGGTGATTCTGGGGGACCATTAGTTATAAAAGATCTTAAAGATACCTGGTATCTCATTGGAATTGTGAGCTGGGGAGATAACTGTGGTCAAAAGAACAAACCTGGAGTCTATACTCAAGTAACTTATTATCGACGCTGGATTGCTTCAAAAACAGGCCTCTAACTCACCATAAAAGTTAAACAAAGAGTGCTGTATGCAGGACATAGACCTATGAGAATGAGTTCCACGGACTTAGTCCAGTGAAGGGATGTTTAATGACTGGGTCTAACAACATGAAACTCAAAACATGATTTATTTCAGAATCATTTAATTAACTAACAATCCATAGCCAATTTATAAGGAATTTTCATTTGTAAAGTAATAGGTCAGTTTATTCTGGCTTGAAAATTACTGCAAAGATATTCAGGCCTTTAAAGAATATAAGTTGAACTAAATATGAGTTGCATACAAATTTTTGAAGATTGTGAGATAGTGTGCTTTTGTCAGGGTTGTACTCTTAAGTGAGAAACTTTTTTAATTCTCCAGGAGTTCAGGACACTCTTATGTAATTCCCTATAACTTCTCCAAAGCTCACAAGTACTTTTTTTTTTAATTTTTAATTTTTTATTTTTGAACAACCTTACAAGATTTTAACAAAATAATATAAAATGTGCATATATTCTGGATATTGCAATTACCCCCAGGAGTGCCCCCCAATTACCCTCCCTTATCCCACCCTTCCCCTTCCCACTATATCTCTAAAAAAAGTAATAGGTTGTAAAGCATTACATCTTATCTGGATTTAACACATGCTAATAGACCAACTTTCTCATTGTCCAGGGTCTAGTCCCCACCTCCACAGATGAGTGGAGACAATCGACCCTTAGATCTCTGGGTTAAGCTGATTTTACTCATTATGATCTTCACAAGTACTTTTTAATTGCCTTCGTTCTTCCAAGTTTTCCAGAGTTTTTCTGTCACAAGAAATAAATTTGCCACTCTAAATGCATTTGAGGACATTCATAAAGAAAATTTATAGTTAGCAAACAAAGTCTGGTAGCAAATTAAGGCAAAGAGATTTTAACCTAGGTTCTGAAACTTCTCTTTTTTAACACATACATTCACACACAGAGAGACAGACTTTCATACACTACAGACACACTAAAAGAAAAGCTGATTAATGGATGATATATATACATATATATAGTGATTATTTAATGAAAAATGTATTTTATTTTTTAAATTTGGTGCAAGGTGACGGTAACTTCATGAGTCAGACCATTTTAGTGACATTTTAAAGATGCATTTACATGTTTTGATCACCAGAGGGAGATTTTGTCCTTTATAATTGCAAGGTTAAATACCTGAAAATAATTGAGACTAACAAAACCTGGAAGAATTAAAGAAAATTGTCTTTCTTCATAAAAGGAAAATTTTATTCTCCTGTATTTCTACCATCAATTAGCCCCTAAATCTTTTGGCTTGATGTTGCAATTATGGGATCCTAGTCTTTAAAACAAGGTGGTGCTTGGTTTTTAGTTTTGTTTTGTTTTGTTTTGTTTTAAATAGATTTTTGAGGACCTACCAATAGAATACACAAAGTGGTCTGAAAAATAAAATACATTCCCCACTTATAATGTCTCATGAATTCCTTAGGAATGTTTGGATTCTATATTTCATTATAGAATTAAAAATTTTGTGGGAATGTTATTCTCCTAGGCAATGCACATGAAACAGCAGGATTTGTAGGCCAGAGAGTCACTTATTCATGTAGTCCAAACAAATTGTTCTGTATAATGGTGGGAAGATATAATTATGACTTGTATTGTCAAGATTCAGGAAATTATCTTAGAGTTATAAACTACACATATCTGACCTGTTTTGTGTAGCATTTTGTAAGCAAATATTGCTATATCGTTTTAAATCTATTAAAATTGATGATCAGAGCATTCTCCAAACAGTATCACTGGGTCTGTATTAGATCAGGAGCATGAATCTTTACACTGTTGTTAAGAATTATATTTATTTTAAATAACTAACTTGAGTCACTCTGAAGCAAGGTTTCTTTTTTAATATTTTTATTTTTATTTAGAAATTGAGTTATTATACAATCAAAAATGCATCCAAAGAAACTATATGATAAGTATATATTCTCAAATTAGATTTACCCCCTAGATCCCATTCTATTCTCCCACCTTTACCCCTCACCACCTCCCCTCTTTCCCCTCCTTCCTGATACATCTCTATGAATGCCCTAGGTTATGTGTTACTATGCCTTTGCTGGGTCTAATACATGAGGGTTGACCACCTTTCACACAGGCCTGGGTCTAGCCCCAGCCTCCACAAATGAGTAAAGATTTTCAACCCTTGACTCTTGGGTTAGGCTAAGTTCGCTCAACATGATTTCTTCCATTGCCATCCATTTACCTTCAAAGGCTGCAATATCATTGTTTCTAATTGCCTAGTAGAACTCCATGGTATATACATACCACAGTTTTTGGATCCATTCATCCTGTGAGGGGCATCTGGGTTGGTTCCATAATTTAGCTATTTTAAATTGAGCTGCTATGAACATGGATATTGCTGTGTCACTATAATGTGCCGATTCCAACTCCCCTGGAAAAACACTTAGGAGAGGAATAGCAGGATCATATGGTGGGTTCATCCATAATTTTTTGAGGATTCTCCACACTGCTTTCCAGAGAGGCTATACCAGACTGCAGTTCCACCAACACTGTGCTAGTGTTCCTATTTCTCCGCAGCCCCTCCAACATCTATTATTGTTTATATTCTTCATTTTTGCCAATCTGACTGGCATGAGGTGGAATCTTAATATAGTTTTCTTTTGCATTTCTCTGATTACTAGTGATTTAGAGTACTTTCTCATTTTTTCATTGGCTTGATCAATGTCTTCTGTTGAGAAGTTTCTGTTTAGCTTTTTGGCCTGTTTATTGATTGGGTTGTTAATGTTTTTAAGATTAAGATTTTTGAGGATTTGTAAATTCCGGATATTAGTCCCCTGTCAGAAGAATCACAGGCCATGGTTCTCTCCCATTCTGTAGGAAGTCTCATGACAATTTTGATCATTTCCTTGGCTGTGCAAAATCTTTTTAGCTTTATGACATCCCACTCACTGATTTTTTTACTTTACTACTTTCACTTTAGGAAAAATAGAAAAATCTATGCCTACTCCCAAATGCTAGAGTGTTGGTCCTAACTTATATTCCAGCAGTTTCATGATAGCTGATTTAATTCCTAGTTCTTTGATCCATTTGATTTAATTTTCATGCAAGATGAAGGATAAGGGTCTAATTTCAACTTTCTGCAAGTGGCTGTCCAGTTTGTCCAGCACCATTTGTTGAATAGGCTGTCTCTCCTCCATGTTGTATTTTGTCCCCCTTTGTCAAAGATCAGATGCTTAAAGATTTATTTCAGAGTCTTCTATTCTATTCCATTGGTCTTCATTCCTATCTTGATACCAATACCATGATGTTTTTGTTACTACAGCTCTGTAGTATAGTTTTAGATCTGGTATAGCAAAACCATCTGTCTAGTCTTTCTTGAAGCAAGGTTTCTTAACCTTGGTGCTGCTGAAATTTGGGCCTGGAAAATTTTTGTTATGAGGGGCTGTCCTATTCATTGTAGAATATTTAGCAGCATCCTACCAGATATCCATTATGTATCACTTTTCCTAAATTATGATAACTAAAAATAACTCTGAACATTGACAAAAATGGTATAAAATTATACTCTGAAAATTGCTGTTTTGGAGGCAGTTGTTTATTTTTAGAAATTTGAGAGACAACTCAAAATGATGTCATTGATTATTCAAAAATTATAATATACCAATCAAGCTAAACATTCACTATAGTATCTCTAAAATAAATAGTAGAATAATTGACTGATACTTCAGTCAGTGTCTACTTCAAATACACACACAATGTGCTCTTAGAATTTCTCTCTGCCTGGGTTTGATCCTCAACATTGGGGAGTAGGGGGTGGGGGACAAAAGCCTTCTCTCATGCCTAAACTATAGATATAGAGCACTATTAAAAATTATTATGAAGGAGTTGGAGAGGAGGTATACCTCTGGCCTGACAGTCATGAGGACCTGGGTTTGATCTCCAGCATCATATACACAAATAAATAAAGGAAAAACAAAATACAGGTAAAAATAAATTAGCTTTCTTTCTCTCTCTCACATATGCTCTCTCTTTCTCTCTCTAAAAAATTACTATGAAGAGGTAGTGTTATGAAAAACCAACTCAGATGTAGTTTATCTTGACAAAAAATTCAGAGTAAGAAATACAACATATTTTACATCATAGTTACATATATACCTTATAAAAACCAAAACAAAAGTTTCATAAAATTACTTGCTCTTACTCAATGCAATGAAAAATAACACTTTTATTTTATTCTACATTTAAAAAAATACACTATCATCCCAGGTGAAGGGAAGATGACAGCCGCAACCATGTTGGTCCAAGCCAAGTGGAAAAACTATACACCACCAACTAAATTCAATTTATAACCTAATGTGTCATGACACAAAATTTCTATTGAACATTGTTATAATTATCCACTGCTATTAATATTTAATTGTTTTTATCTCATCACCATCATTCCCACCTTGGATCTCTCCCTAATGTATTCACTTGGCAAATTGCTACCAGGCCATGTTGCTTTTCAATAATTTTTTTCTGATGTTCTCCATTTCCCCTTTGCCTGAAAAATAAAACCTAAATCCATGACTCCATAACATTTAAGATCCTATATAATCTGCTGCCAACCAAGAGAAGTTTTTCTTTTGCTTGAACACTGCTTGGTAACACGGTCTGTTATCCTTTATTTCCTAAACACATCATTCTCTTTGAACATATGTTCTCTTCATTCTACCAAATCAAGCTCAAGAATAACCTCTGCCAGTAATGCTTTTCTTATAAGCCCAGGCAAAATTACTCTCCATTCAAACTTATTTGAGTATTTTTGTTTCTCCTCTAATGTATTTTTAATACTTTACTCCAGAGCATAGTTTTTACATACATGTACTATCTCTTAAAATATTTTTAAGTTCCATAAGGTATAAGACTGTCTTATTTTTGTATTTCCTACAGTATTGCAAGCAATAATCAGCATAATTCTTAGGTAAATGTTTAGTGAAAGAATAAATAAGCAGAGGTCAATTATGCCTATGAAATCAAAAAACCTATTCCCAGCTGTTAACCATCCCCTACTCACATCTTTGTATGGGATCTCTAACCAGTATAGTCTCATTGACATATTCTCCAATAATCCCAAAGACCTCCTCCACTTTGCCTACACCATAAGTAAACAAAATATAGGCAGGTTCTAATGCATGACAGTACCCTCCCAAGAACCTCTCTAACTCAAAACTTCTCCCCATATACCTTTAAATGATCACATCTCAAACCAATAGATATATTTGCAAATAAGACCAAACACGCAAGCCTTGTCTAAGCAGCAGTTTCCATTTCCTTTTTCATTTTTATTTGATCTACCAGTGTGGTCTTTTCTTCTTTCTTCATCAGAGGACCTCAAAAATCTGGACACTTCCAAATAGCCATATTAGATGTCCATGATTATAATTCCCTGACTAAATTCTCTCCTTACTGAATTTGCCTAATTGCAGATGGTAGAAATAAAACTCGAAATAATATTTCATACCTCCTTTTTGAAAATTCACAGACATAAGGAAATTTGAATTTCATAATAAGCAGTACTTGGTTCTTAGATTTTAGTTATCAGTGTAAGATGATCCTTTCATTTCTATTAGTAATCAATATTTAGTATTAGTAATAAGAAATTAGTAATCAATCATTTAATTGGTAAATTAAGTTTTAAATTTTTTTCTACACGCAGGAGAAGTCACTAAATTAAATAAAGGGGAAAATCCTAAATGTCACACTGTAATCTACAAATATAATTATGAAAATTAACTGGGGCACACAGGATAATAAAGCACTGAGAAACTGAGTGACAGTGTTAATGTTCTCCATGTAAGTTGATGCCCAGAGCATCCAACTTGGATAAAGACATTATACTTTAGACTCAATAACTAAAGTCATTTACACCTGAGCCATAATAATTGAGCTAAAGATAGAATTTTCAAAGTTGTGTTTTGGACAGAAGTCAAATCAAAAGTCATCTTACACTTTTTTAATCTGAAGATTTCAACCAGCAAGGGGGAGAAGCTAGACATAACCCTACTTAGAAATGACTGAAAAAGAACAGTTTCAAAGGAAATTGTGGAAATTCAGACCAACAAATGTTAAATCAGGCAGATTTTAGTAGATAACTAAATAAGGACCAAAGAGAAGATATGTTCACAGGTTTATGCATGAAAAACCAAAATTCATCTGCTATATTTTTGTGGTGGCAGGTGGATTACTAAAACAATCTCCCCTCTAGCCTGTACGCTTCTAATCAGATAAAAATAGTAGTGATCTTGGAACTTCATACTTACATGTTTTGTGGCTAGTTGATGTTGTGATATGTAAATTTAAGAAAGAGTAGAATCTTTGTGAACTATGTTTAGGCAAGAGCTGTAGAAGAAAAGACTGGTGTTAATAAATGGGGAAATTTAAAGAGCTAGTTATAACAGAAATATGAATAGTTTATAGCACCTTAAAAGGACTTGTCCATAAGAATTTTGGACCCTGGCCCTGGCCAAAGTCCATCTGATGGTATATTCTATACGGTGGTCTTACCTAAGGTTAT
Source organism: Aplodontia rufa (assembly GCA_004027875.1). Classification (NCBI taxonomy): domain Eukaryota; kingdom Metazoa; phylum Chordata; class Mammalia; order Rodentia; family Aplodontiidae; genus Aplodontia; species Aplodontia rufa. Next base: position 23,551 of record PVKS010004151.1, read on the forward strand.
GTTCTATTGACATACCACTTGCAGTTGATCTTGGTACCCTAGAAAGGCCTGTAGATTTCCCAAGGGCTAAAAAACCAGAGGAATGCAATCACTTCAAAAGAAAGTCTGGAAGTTTCCTGCAAAACTAAATTATCTCTTACCATATGATCCAGCAACCACTTTCATTAGTATCCATGCAAATGAATTAAAAATTCATCACCACATAAAACTGGCACACACACACACACACACACAGAGAGAAAGAGAGAGAGAGAGAGAGAGAGAAAAGAGAGAAAGAGATAATAACTAAAATTATCAAAATATAGCAGGAACTGAGATGATCTTCAATAGGTGAATGCATAAAATAATTTGGCACATACAGACAATGTAATATTATTCAACACTCAAAAGAAATGAGATGTTAAACCATGAAAGGACAGAGGAATGCTAAATGTATATTACTATGTGAAAAAAAGGCTATATATAAAGGTTGCATACTGTTTGATTCCAGTTACATGAATTCTGAAAAAGGCAAACAGACAGTAAATAATCAGTAGTCGCCAGAGGCTGGTTGGGGAGAGGCACATAGGGAAATGAATGAACAGGTAAAGAAGAGAATTTTTAGTGAAGTGAAACTATTCTGTATGCTACACTGGTGGATATGGCTCAAATTGAATGTACCAGTGTGATTGAAGACAGGGAACGAGCCAATGCTTAAATTCAAGTCTAATGGCCAACTGCTGACAGAATTCCTTCTTGCTGGGGGAGGTCAGTTTTGGTTCCACTCAGACCTTCTGTTGATTGGATGAAACCCAACTCTATTATGGAAAAGAGTATGTTGAATTCAAGCCCATAAATTTAAATGTTGCTATGGTTTGGGCCTGTCCTATAGAAGTTACCTGTTGTAAATTTAATCCCCAAAGTCATATGTTAATGATATTTGGAGATAAGCCCTTTGGGATATAATTAAAATTAGATGAGGTCATGAGGGTGGGGTCCCCATGATGCCACAAATAACTTTATAAAAGAGGAAGAGAGTCCTGAGCTACATACATGCTCTGTCTAGCCATGTGATATCCTCCACCATATTATGATGCCGCAAGAAGACCTTCACCAGATGCTAGTAACATGCTGTACTGGCCATCTATCCATACTTTATCATCAGTTTCCACTGAAATTTAAGCTATATGATATTTGGCTATTAAATAATTTAAGAAAATACTTGCAGTGTCTAATGCCTTCAGACTTGAACTTAAAGATTGGTTTTTCCCCTGTCTTCACTCTGCTGGCCTACACTGCAGATTTTAGACTTGCAAGCCTCTATAATTATGAGTCAACACTTTAAAATAAATGAATATCTTTATACACACACACACACACACTCTATTAGGTGTCTCTGGAGAACATTGGCTAATATAAATGCTATAAGTTTCAATCTTCTTCAAACTAGTGTCCCTGAAAATTAGGGACAAATATACCTACTTGATGTAGTAATGAGCACAATAACTAGAACGTGTGATCAATATTATATAAGATTGATATACTCTTGGAAAATGGAAAAGTTGCTTAAAGCCAGTAAGAAAATAATTAAGTTTCTGTTGACCACCATAACTTCATTCTTTTTTTGCTATTCCTCCACATGGAACACTATTTCCCTAGGTATCTATTTGGGTCACATAATAATATTACAGTCAGAAGAAGCAGAAAATAAATAAACCATGGCAAAGAAACATGTGTAAAATCAGGAAGACCAGTCAGTGGTCATTTCAATAATCCGAGTGAGAGACAAAATCTTGGACCAGGGTGTGACTGTGAGTGGATAGGTATTTTCCACAGATAGTGCCAGAAGGATTTGCTTATGGGTTGGATACAGGATGTGAGGAAGATACTATTACTCACCTAACTCTTTTCTGTGTTTCTGCTCTTGCCTCCTTCAGAACAACCAGAGTCACCCTGTTAAAAAGTAAGATATAATGCATCATCTCATTTCTCAGAAATTCCCGTGACTTTTCATTATTCATCATAAAATCCAGATCATCTGGTTCCTAGTGTCTCCCTTACCGCATCTCCTGTGCTTCAGCATTGCTGCTTCCTTCATGTTCTTTGAACACACTGGCACTGGTGTGATTGTGACTTGCTGTTTCCTCATCTAGAATAGTTTACCTTTAGATTGCTTTTGTTTGACCAGTTTCTTTTCCATAGAGGACTTCTCTGACCATTCTATCTGAAATTTCGCATATCCACAATTCTTTAATGCTTTACTTTCCTTAAATAATGCTTTGCCATCTGTGGTAGGCAGAACTCCCTGCTACATACCTGTTATACCTATGCATACGACACGCTACATAGAAAAAGGACTTTGCAGATTAATTAAGGTCACTAAGTATGTATATTTAGTTAAAATAATCCTGAATTTTCTGAATGTGTCCAAGGTAATATGAATTCATAAAAATGGAGAGAGCTAAATAAATTTGCAACAACTTTGAAAGATGCTGTTAGGATGAATTGTTTTAGTAAGCTCCACACAGAATAAATAAAATTTACTTTGAGAACCCCAAGAACCAATGGAGGAAATATCAAAGTCAAAAAATTTTTTACACAGTGAAAAATCTAGTAGGATATGTCATGCATATTGTAAGTACAACAAAATTGTATTTTCAAATATAAATCCTAAGGTAAAGATTATATATAATGTTTTTTTATTCTACCACTGAGCTACACACCCCCTCCTCTATCAGTCCTTTTAATTTTTAATTTTGAAACAGGGTCTCTCTAAATTGCCCAAGCTGGCCATGAACTTTCAATGTTATAGTCAACATAAGCAACCCTATATTACTTATTCTTGAGAAGATAGATGCAAGAGTTTATTTGATCAACTACAATCCATAATTCCTCAAAGGCAAATAAGCATTGCTTAGTGTAAAATAATGTCCGCATTATAAAATTAACTAAGTTTCAACATGTACTATACTTATGAACAGCTAAGATTTAGGATATAACTCCCTTGAAATACTGAGTCCAGAAAGTTTTTTTTTCCTTTTGTAATGGGGATTAAAAATAGGGGTGCTAAGGATACTTTACTACTGAACTACATCCCTACTTTTTTTTATTATTATTCTTATTATTATTTTGAGACAGGGTCTCACGAAGTTGCTGAGACTGCCTCAAACTTGTAATCCTCCTGTCTCAGCTTCCTGAGTCACTGGAATTACAGATGTGCACAAGAGTACCTGGCTAGGAATGTTTTTCTATATATAATGTTTCAACATTTTTCATGGCTATTCTGTTCAAGTTTCCTGTCTCTTTAATCAATTTCAGTGATTTGTATTTTTCCATGAAGTCATTTTCCTAAGTATTTTTAGTATAGTTGCACATAATCTGATCATTTTTAGCTCTTCTGCATCCATCACATTTTTTCCTCATTTTAAAAATTGCTGCACATTTTTGTACTTGTCACTGCAAGTTACCCTCTGTGTACTGGTTAATGTTATTGCTCTAGACTTGTGGTGCTATCTCTTTTATTCGCTTTCACTTGTTTTAGTTACATATCTGATAATGTATTACGTGTCTGATAACTGGATTTTGTTTTTAAAACTATTAGAAAAATCTCTGTCTTTCACCCTACCTGCTGAAAATTTCACAGTCATGTGTAGTGGCACAATAAAAATTATATTGCTAAAGCATAATTTCCATAGCCTTTCTTATTCTTTATGTTTTCTTGCTAATTTCTTACTTATCTGCATTTTATTCTCCAACTATACCCATCCCTTGAGAATTGAGATCTTAGTAAATATGTCCAGGTACTTCTCTCTTTCCATGGGAATTTTGCTATGTCACTCATAATGGTCTGATCACTGTTTTAAATAGGTATACATTGTTTCTATTAAAGCATATAAAAATAAACATAAAGTTTTTATGTCAATATTTAATTTGATTTACATAACACATACACTTTTCCCTCCTCTCCAGGGAAATCACTTTTTTGCCAGAGGTGTGGTTTTATGTTCCTGAAGAAGGCTTTAGCAATTGCTACTAAGTATTAAGAATAGCGCTTACCCTGGAAATTCATATTATGGATTCTAAGGACCTCAAGTTACAGTACTGCACAACTATTGATATATATTTAAAAAATAAACACTTTAAAATTATTATCTTATATTCAAGTCAATATATGACAAGACATTGTCTTAGACTTTAAGATTATAATTAATGTCCTTCATTTTAATCATCATTTTTGCAATCATTCAAGCTTTTAATGATGTTAGAATTTTTTAAGTAATACTTCTTTAAAACTAAACAAGAGTCATGTACAAGTGTTTGTGTGACTATTGTTTGTGTGTGTTTATGTGTGTGTGACTGTGCTATAGCCTCAGCCCTTTTTTATGTTTTTTATTTTGAGATGGGGTCTCACAAAGTTGCCCAAGCTCTATTTGAACTTACCAACTCCTCAAACTCCTACCTCTGCTTCCAGGGAAGATGAAATTACAGATGTGTTCCATCATGCCAAGGTATTTGTGATATTTTTGTACTGTATTTAATACAATTAATATTATTTTATAATATAAGCTTATGGTCTTAACAATAGTCAAGAACTCCTTTATGACAAAAAGGCAGTTACAAAAGTCATGATTCTGTAAAAAAAATCAAAGCATATGTTCAAATTGCATTTAGTCATATCCTAAAAAGAACATATTTCATATCAAAAAGAAAAGAAATTAAAAAATTGTGACTTCTCTGGATTTTGTCTCTACATGTCAAAAAAAGGAAAAATAAATGATAGATATTAACATTCCCATTCCACTTTCAAATTAGCAGGACTGTACAAAGTATTTTTAATAACTTATAACAATGTAATGAAATAAGATATTAAAGAAGTATCAGAGAGGGGGAGACTGCTCTTGGTTACAAGGAATCTACCCAGTTAGAATGTTCACAATAATCCAAATTGTATTCCTATCAAAGGATCTCTGGACGTGTAAGACAAACCCATATCTGGGAAATATGTCTACAGGTGTGAGGAAGAAAATAGCTGGTTCTTCTAGCATGAAAGATGTCCAGAGTAGTGAACATGGCACCCACTGATTGACAAGTTAGTCTCCTCAAGGAACAGTGCTATCCAGTTGGTGCAGTGTTTGCCTCTGTTGATGGTAGGTTGGACATTCTGAGAAGCCATCTGTTAGACTGCTGTTAATAAATGGGCCTCCACTTCTTCCACTATGACCCTGTCAATTATGTTCCTATCATGCCAGCACCTGGTGATACTACTGTAGAATAACCAATGGTACCAGTTTGCCCTAGGATTGAAGGGGTCTCCAGAAAGCTAGGCTTTCCATTTTAAAATCTACATAGTCTAGAGCAAAGTGGGATGATTTATTGTATACTAATGACCCTCTCATCAGCATGTTCCTGATGGTCTTAATTTCTTGATGGGCCTTTAGTTTCAAATAACACATTCTTTCTACCATGCCCACTTTTCTTAGCATTTTAGCTCCATCTCTATGGAGTCTATAAAATTCTGACATTTCAGACTTGCTCACAAGGTTCACCACTTTCTCTTGACTTCTAGGAGCCACTCCCACAAGTTTACACCAACTGGTTACCTTGTGACTTAACTGTGATGGGAGATCTTGTTGTCAGAAAAGGCAGTGTGTATAACCTTTGAAAAATACTGCTGCTGGAGTGTCTTTTCCAAGTGCCAGCTCATGAAGGAAAGCGTGAGGCCACTTTTGCAAGGTGAAAAAGTTCAAAAGAAATTGCATAGTCAAAACCTTCAAATACATCTAGCCAGATCTCCATATTACATATGTCAGATCTCAACTCTTCTAAATATTTCTATGACTTTGTTTTTGTTTTGTTTTTTCTGTGTGTGTGTGTTTATTTTATAAATCTTTGATTTTTTTTTAAAGAGACAGTGAAAGGAAGAATGAGAGACTCAACTTTTATTTCTTTTTTATCTGGCTCTGGTTTCTTCGACACACGGTTGTGTATTGGTGCTGGAGTTCAAACTGGGTTCCTCATGCATTCCAGGCAAGTGCTCTAACCACTAAGCAACTGCCCCAGCCAGTTCCCTGACTTTGTAATAACAGAACTATCTCAAAATGGGTATTCAACCATCAGTGGAGTTCAGCTTCTCTATCTGGTCCCGTGCTTTTTTTTGCTCACCCATTACATAAAATGAGGATAGTCTACCAAAAAAATATTTTTTGGATTTCATACTCAGCTTTTAAAATTATGTCAATTGTCCTCAATTTTTCATTATCTACCTGTGGGATATAAATGCACCCTAGTGTAGCAACTAAGTAATTCCACTATGCATTTGTTTTTCATCCCTATCACCCACACCAAGCCAGTACACTACTGTGAAAGCTTTACCAATCAGATTATGACCTGTGTTAGAGGCCATCTGTATGCCACCTGCCACAAGGGCTTTATTAACAGATGAACAGGGAGTTCCTAACCCTCATCTTAGTGTCTGTTTTCTTAAAGCTACTCAAGTTGGGTTTTCTGCACAGCAGTCACATAGACAAAGAAAGCAAAAGTTTATTGAACACCTGCTAAAGAAGGGAAGAAGTCATATCTGGCAGGAAAGTCAAAGGAAGCATCAGTTTTACAAAATCTCTGCCAAACCAATAGGGAATTTGGAAATAAAGATTACCTGTTAGAAAAATCTACTTTAAGTTGAAATGGTTTATATTACCACCTTGCTTCATAATTGGCTGGGTGATACCCAGAAAAGAGCATGGAAAATTGAGCAGACCCTGATAAAGCTAACAGCTAAAGACAGATTATATTAATTATATCTTCTTAATCTGAGGCTTTCATGTCTGAGGCCTTGGTAAGCTTGACAGATGGGGTGGGACTGTCCCTCCCAAGGCAAACTAATCCCTAAAGACAACAAATGATTCTCCTGTGAGTGTGCTTTTCATAAACAAACCAACTGATCCCAGGTTTTAACTTGAACCACCTCCTTTTTGGAGACTTATACTCAAGGCCACTGATTACACTCCCTTTTCACCTTAGGGACAGATATCAAGCAACTAAGGACAGCCTTTACACCACAGAGTCCCAGAAATATTGAAACTAGTCAATCCTAAACCTATTTACCCTCTCTCGTCCATTTTTCCCAGGAAAAACATAGTAAAGGCTCTTTCCAATACCGAAGCAGGAAGATAAAAGTTTGAGGCCAGCTTGCGTAACTTAGGGAGACCCAGTTTCAAACAAATAAATAACCAAACAAAGCAAAACCACCAAAAACAGATTTGGGATATAACTCAATGGTAGAGTGTCCTGCGTTCAAACACACACGCAGAAACAAATAAGTAAATAAATAATAAAAATAAAACATAAGGACTTATAGTCTTTGAAGCTGAGCAAGTTTTGAAAGATCTGAAGGATACCTCCACGTCTACTATGAATGTTCTTTTTTTTTTTTAATTGGAGCACCACTAGTGTACTTCAGAAAGCAGTGGAATTTTATTCACTCACTCAATATGTTAAAAATATTTAAATATATTTAAATAATTTGCAGAGATTATTCAAGTTAATAAATGAGTGCTTAACCACATGCCGGATAGGGATGACAAGTTCTCGGGACATAGCAGTCCTTTCCTTCATGAACTCTGTGGTCTTCTGAGTAATACTTTCAAAAATGTATACATAATGTTGTAATGAGTGTGAGGAAAAACTAGACTTGATGTGGGATCACATTAAAGAGGAACCAACTTACATTAAGAAATGAACTGTCCTCACAGGGGAAGCAGCTGATAAACAGAACAAAAAAGTGATTTGTATCCAGTTCTGTTTCTAAGACAGATGACGTAGGGCTTTGTCACCATCTTAGGAGAATGAATTATATCTTAGGTACAAGGGATTTCCTTACAAGTTTTTAAAATTTATTGAAGAGTTTTTAAAAGAACAGTGACATAATTTATAATGACTGCCCTCGTAGGTATGAAGAATAGACCAGAGTGGGAAAAGCTTAGAGCCCAGACAGGCTAATCAGAAGGTTGTGGCAGTTATCTGACTGAGAGATTATAGCTGCCCAGAGTTGAATGGTAACAGTGGGGAAAAGCGGAAAGAAATAAATGGGTTCAATAAATATTTATGCACATTGAACTTTGAGAGAAAAGATGTGGTCCAAGCCCCTCTGAAAAGCACTGTGGAGAATCCTCAAAAAACTAGGCATGAGCCCACCATACGATCCTGCTATTCCTCTCCTGGGTATTTTTCCAGGGGATTTAGAATCAGCATATTACAGCGACACAGCAATATCTATGTTCACAGCAGCTCAGTTTACAATAGCAAAATTATGGAAACAACCCAGATGTCACTCACTGGATGAATGGATCCAAAAACTGTGGTACATATATACCATGGAATTTTACACAGTAATTATAAACAATGGTATTTCTGCCTTTGAAGGTAAATGATTGGTTATGGATGAAATTATGCTGAGTGAAATCAGCATAACACAGAGAACCAAGGGTCGGAAGTCTTCTCTCACCTGTGGATGCTGGAACTAGACCTTGGCCATTGAGAATGGAGGTCTATTATCACATGTTAAATCCGGTTAAGTTGTAATGTTATACAACCTAATACATTTTTACAAATGTTTTGGGAAGAGGAGGGGAGGGATAAGGGTGGGTAATTGGGGGGGCACTCTTGAGGGTTAATATAATCTTCAGAATCTATATTCATATGATATTATTTCATTAAAAACGTATATGATTGTGCAACAAATAAATTTCTCAATAAAAAATAAAATAGGTATAACTTTATGAAAAAAAAAAGAATGCCACTCAAGTTCTGGGATAAAAAAGTTGGGTGAATAAGAGATTAGTTCTGTAAATAAGGAAGCCTAGAGAGGTGGGTTTAGAAAGAGGAATGAAGAAGCAGAGCACAGGTGAAAAGATAGCCTGCTGAGGGAGGAGGAAACCCTTGTCAGCTGTAACAGAATATGGGTAGATGCATATATACATGATAACCTGAAGTTCAGGGAGTGCCCATCTGGAATGGAAGGCTTCTTTTTTTTCCCAATAATAGAAAGGTAAGTCATTTGTTGAAAACAAATATGTGGAATAAGTTATGAAAAACCAATGTGTGGAGAGGAGTAGAAAAGATTTTAAATGGTTTTCATGAATACTGACACTGACTAGGGAAAACTAACTTCACTTCCAGGCAGTGTTGAAGAGCCAGCTCAGTACGACTAATAATTCTAAATTAATAATGTGATCCACTTAAAAATATATTTTACTTATAACAATAATCTACTCATATCATTCTCATTATTGACCAAATAAAAACGGTCACCCACAAGCCTTTTGTGTACATACTGGATATTTTTAATAATTAAGTTTATCAGCCAGACCCTTCAGTGGGTGAAATAACTTTTGGTGTTGTATGTTAAATGTTTTTGTTTGCTTTGGTAGCGTCTCCAAATGTACAGAAAAAGTACAAGAGTCATATTTGTGTATGTGTGCAAGAATGTGGAAATTACCCATCATAGAAGAAAACAACTCTGATCTAGAGAACTTATGGGAGGGGTAAAGCACACTTGTTTTAATAAGATAAAGGGTGCTTATAACAAAGATGCTTCTGTTATCTCTTACTATGAAAAACTGGCTAAAATTTATCAATATTTATGTGTATATACATAAATATGTGTGTATATATATATGTATATACATATATGTGTGTACGTGTGTGTGTGAGTGTGTGTAAAGCATAAGAAAATAGCTGACTTTCAACATGAAAGCCATTACAGGTTGTAATGAATGTTGTGTTTCTTTAACCATGGCTTAGGAATGATTGCTTTGTAGAAGCAAAATAAAGTGGAAATCTAGTAAGAGAAATATTTTAGAAACATCCAAGCCTTTTTCTTTTTTGGGGGGGACAGGGGGGTTCCAGGAAACCAGGAATTGAACCCAGGGGCACTTAGCCACTGAGCCATATCCCCATCTCCTTTTTTTATTTTTTTATTTTAAGAGAGGGTCTTGCTAAATTGCTTAGAGACTCCCTGGATTGTTGAGACTGGCTTTGAACTTGGAATCATCTTGCCTCATCCTCCCAAGCTGCTGGTATCATAGACATGTGCCACTATGCTGGGCCCAAGGTTATCTTGAAAATATGTAAATTTGCCACCCCTCAGTGATTGTGAGCTCCACACACACACACACACACACACACACACAAAGTACAGAATGACTATGTTGAAAAGAGTTGATTATGCCAGATGCTTTATACTCATTAGTTCATTTGATTTGATTTGACTAAATTTAATTTTCCCAACTTTGTGAGAATGGTTATTTTAATTTTATTTTTATATGTAAGAAAAGTGAGGCTGGGTAGTAAGTATGAGAGCCCAGATTTTATTCAGGGTATATTCTACCTTCAAAGAGCACACTCTTTTTACTATATCATGTTTTCTGAATAGATAAGTTTTTGAAATACAGTAGGAAATATATACTTGTCTCTTCATCAACAGCCTACAAGTCACAATCCAAAAAATTAAATTTGGCCACATTTGCAAACTCCAATTACTAATGAAATTTAAAATTTGCATTTATAATAAATTTAAATACTTAAATATTTTAAACATTCAGTGAGTATATACATTATCTTTATTATTTTTACCTTTACATTATCTGTGAGGGAGTTTGTAACAATTGCATCAACCAAACTTTACTGCCCTGGATTTGATGACTAAATAAGACTCCAAACTCGAAGAAAACACTACTGGTCCACACCTTCTTAGATCATCTGAGTTTTCACTGTTATTATTTTTTCTTTCTTTCTTTCTTTTTTCTCCTACTCTTTTTGTTATGACGGGCTCCACTGAATGATTCACATTTCCTTCAAAGTCAGTTATTTTAATAGACATTCATAGAGAAATATTCCAGGGTTTAATATTCAGTGATTTGGACATACTTCCTTTAACACCAACGCTCCTCCTCCCTCTCAGCAGGAAAAAGAACAGATGACAATAATTCTTGCATTGTGTGGTTTATTGTCTTTTAAAATAAACAATCTCTAATATCTTTTTGAAGTCTATTTGTGTCTGTCCACCTAGGTCAGTTTACCTTGGTTTTACAATTTTATAACAGAGAAAAAAATCAAGTCTATAACAGGGAAGAAGAGGATTCTCATATTTTTTTTCATAGTGTGATTCTACATCCCTTATTCTTGCATTAGCTGCCTCTTATGAATGAAATAGGTCAAGCCCTATCCTCCCACTCCCTAAGGATCTGAAGATTAAGAGTCAATACCTTTTAAACTTGTTCCTGTTATGAACCTGCTTCACAAACCATAATTTCAGCCCCACCTCCCTTTCTGCATCATCACAATCATTCAGGAAGTCACTTTCAGGCTCATTGCAATTTTCCCCATGCCACTCTCCTGACTCATTCCCAGGTCCTGTTGTGAAGAGTAATAGTAATAAAGCTGCATTAATATGTTAGATTATTGGACATTCAAACAGAATATATGGACTAAACATTTACTGGGTATTTGCATTTTTTATCGTTCACTTTTTTTTTTCAGAACTGTGTCTTGAGCCCAGGAACCCAGGGCCTTAAGCATTCTAGGAAAGTATTCTACCACTGAGCTACATCTCCAGTTTAATGCCTATAACTTAATGGGAAAATCATATTGCACTGAATGAATTCATCATAAAATATTAAAATCAATCATTTTCTAAGATGAAGAATTTAGACATTTTCTATTTTTTCCTATTATTAATGATTCAATGACAAATTGATGGATCTATGTGCAATATTGCACATTTTCTGTGAGCTTGAAATTACATCAAAGCAAAATGTTATAAATACAGCTCCTAGAAATAAGAATTAGTAACAGGGATATGCTTATGAAACTTAAAAATCATAAAATAGAATGGGCATTGTGGCACATGCCCATAATCTCAGCAACTCAGGAAGCAGAGGCAGGAGGATCACAAGTTTGAGCCCAGTCTCAACAACTGAGCAAGACCCTGTCTCAAGATAGAAAATAACAATGAAGTGTTGGAGCAATGAACACCATATGAAAAACTTAATAAAATTGATTATTTGTTTCTCTCAAAAAAAAAAGATAGAAAATAAAATTGAATGGAAATCTAACTCAGTGCTAAAGCACCCTGGGTTCAATTCCTAGTATCACCCCCCAAAAAAGCATAATTCAAAGTTATACACTGATACAGCATAACTGTGTGAAAAACATTTGCACATATGAAAGTATTTGAAATTAATATGTTAAATAAAGTGTGTAATTTTCAAATTTTTAAAAAATATTATATCATTGTTTTCATTGAAAAGATCAATTAGGCTACCAAGCACAAGATACATAGTCTAAAAATATATTTGGAAGAGTGATCAGAAGAAGCAAAGGACTAGGGAGGAAAGGAGTGGTGCGATGCTGGGGAGGGTGATATTGGCCAAATTATAGTGTTATATTGGGTGCATGTATGAATATGTAACAACAAATCTCATCATTATGTACAATTTTAATGCATCAATAAAAAACACAAAAGAAAAAATATGAAAATATATTTGGGAAGGGTAAGGAGGAACCGCTTATTCCTGCCACTGTTGTATGGATTGCAAATTATGTTATGAAAAAGTGTAAGTAATTGCCTACTTCTTAAGTTAAAATCCTGCAGTAAATTCATAGGTCATTAGCTGTCAGTGAGCTATAAGATAAAGTCACAGAATTTTAGAGTTGAGTTTTCGTACACCCCCAATTCAGCTTCCTATTTTCTCCTAAGTACATCAGACTCAAGGAGAAATAAGCAGTTTTTCTCACTAGAATACATAATCAATTAGTAAAAAAACTAAGCCTACAATTCAATTTTTAACACCTAGTCTAACTCTATTATGACCTCCAATTCTGTAGCATTTGTTATTTCTTACAAGGTAATTTCAGCATAACTTTTCAAATTTGTCTCCTGTTCCTTCCCAACACATTGGACAGGAATGCCCTTTCTCACTTACATGTAATTTTTTTTTCTTCAAAGAATTCGGTAACATTTTTACTGCGGTGAAAGAAGAGAATTTCATCTGCTGTCTCCTATTCATCCAATCACTTCTGCTTTGTATTTTCCTCACAATGATCATTGCATCATATTCTTGCCTGTGGTTTATTGGGTTCTGTGCCTGCCTACAAACATGACCTACCCTCTACCCTGAATCCTTATTCTAACCCCATACACACATAATACTCATTACCATACACTCTTCTTCTTGTAATACTGTGCTAAATGTTCTTCAAAAGAAAATGCATAGAAAAAGTCTAAGTGAATTCTAGTTCTTGCTGCTGTGCTAGTTTATCCCACAAATTATACACCTATTCAAGCACCTTTCTCTATCTCTGCTTCTTGCACTAAGTATTTATCATAAAGACAAGGGGGTTCAGAGGTAATATCTATTAATGTATGTAAAGTATTTTCTGATAGTTCATGGCATATGGCTAGATTTGGCAAGGAATGAGGTATGTGACAATGTAACATCATGGGCAGAAGTCTCATACCCTTCTGATTTAAAAAGGATTATAACCATGTGAAGTAGTCACTGGTTTTTGCAAAATACCTATTACCTGCAATTGTGTTTAATCACAATTTATCAGAATAAATAAAATTCTTACTGATTTGTGAAATCCCCTGTCTGTTTCTTATTCTGTTCCATAAGTCATATTATTGGTTGAAGTTGATTCCTTCAGACTTGTTTAGCAAGTTAGATTTTAATTACATGGGATTTCCTCCTTTGAATTCAGCTGATTCAAAGATACACATAACACATGAGATTCATTTGAGTGGGAATCTCAAAGCAGTAGGACAGGCAGAAAAAGGATCTCTTCATTATTCAAGGTTAAAATGTATAGGTAAGTCCTATTTTTTTCTTCAGTAGCTTTAGATGTTTTATTATTTCTTAGGGATATGAAAAATATACAGAAGTTTTAGAATTTTGGGCTGTGTCCAGCAATCTTCTTGTGACTTCTCTGAAAACTGCACTGAAGCTTAGATATTGTTTAGATATGTTTGATCTTTTAGGTAAGGTATTTGGCTGAATTTCTACAAAATGAATAAACCTCAAGAGGTGGTTTAGCATTACAACATCTCTTTTAATAAGGAAGCTTTTCCCTTTTATTAAGCTGAAACATCTGTGACTCCCAATTCATTTTTTTCCCATTGGTTGTTTGGTTAATTTTTCTGAGAACAAGATAATTAGTGTTATCATGCCAAATTGATGAAATTTGGAAAATAACTTAAATGCCCTTATTCAACAATTTGAGGACCCATGACTGGGAAACCTGAGTGAAGATCAGAAGTTCCAGTGGGAAGGAGTAATAACATTTAAGTAATCTGGGGAAATTTTTTAAACTCCAACTTTTACCAATTCTTCCTATTCTTTGAGGAACTAGGGTATACAAATCAGATAGGAAAGGGGAAATAAAATTATGCGCTATAATATTTAGGTAATTCTAGGTAATTTTTACCAGATTTTAGATAAATCTTCCGGTAATTCTGAAATAACTTTGCTTGAGAATGGGCTTTCTTAGTTTGATTGATAAAACCAAAGACCTCTCCAAATTGTCCTCCTCTGCAGGCTGAATAGATGTTGTGTGCCTTTCTTTTATCACCTTCCTTTCCTCTTCTCTGAAGAAAGAAATCCTTCTGCAGATCCCAGAACCTGGCCATCCATGTTATGGTATAATTGCTATTCATCTGAAGTTCCTTGGGCACTTCAGAATTTATTAGTTCCACCCATAGAGTATCTGTATCCACCGGATTACATAAAATATGTGAGATGGGGTTTGGGGATGTATGGTGCAGATTTATACTTTAGAATTCAGAATGTGGTTTAAAGAATGATTTAAAGAAAATGAACCCATCTCAGCTCAGGAACAGACAAGTTCCTCTCACCAGAAAAAAAAAATCTATTTTTATTTTCCTCCCTTTTGTTTGCGGTTGTGATATCATTAACTGACTACAGAGGCATGCCAAAGCCCACGAGATGCCCTACCCTCCAAGAACCTGAAAGAACAGGAGACAAAGTGAAGAAAAAAAGTAAAGAAAAACCAACTGTCAAAAACTGTTTCCCAAACTTTTCTCTTCCTTTCAATTCTGTTTCAATTCTGGCCTTTGAATTGCTCTTTTATATTTCAAAAATCATGCTTAAAATTGTAAATCATTAGGCAAAGAATATATTTCTTAATAGAAATTAGGCAGTGAAGGGAGCAGTGTATCTTTATAATCTGAGGCCCTAAATAGTGTATTTACAATAATATGCAGTTAAGCCTACGATGGTTGTGTCTGTATTGAACATGCACAGACTCTATTTTTACTGTCATTATTCCCTAAATGATACAGTATAATAATTCTTTGTATAGCAAATACATTGTATTAGGTATTTTACCCAATCAGAGGATAATTTTTATGCATAGATTATAAGCAAATACTACATCACTTATAGAAAGAATTTAAGGATCTGCAGATTTTGTTACTTGCAAGGGGTCCTGGAATTAATTCATCTCAGATACTGAGAGACAATTACACAAGTTTTTGCCTACAGATATCTTGGGCTATATGCATACATAGTTGCCACATTTGGCCAGATATTCCAAATAGTAGTTTGGCATGGGAACTGAGGATGTCATTATGATATAATATGAAGATCAGCTATAAAGAGTCATCTGAGATTATATGTTTTCTAGCAAATTCTGTCATGCCTACTGACAAATTTTATACCAGAGAGCACTCACAAGCTATTTCCTCAAAAATTTACTATTTTTCTGATGCTTTTCTAGCTCCACAGTAAGAGTTTGGCACCTTAAAATAAGACACAAAGAAGAAATCAATATCTACTATTTATTGTAAGGGAACCTAAAATTGCTCAGCCCAGTTTCTTAAGAGGTACTGCTTCAGTTTCAAGGATCCCATTCTCTTAGGAAAGACTTCTCATTAGGTCAGATTTATTTTTTCTTCCCTTAGTATCAGGTATTAAGCCCAGAGGCATTTAACCACTGAGCCACATCTCTAGCCTTTTTTATTTTTTATTTTGAGGCACAATCTCACTAAATCACTTATGGCCTCACTAAGTTGATGAGGATGACTTTGCACTTGTGATCCTCCTGCCTCAGCCTCCCAAACTGCTGAGATTATAGGCATATGCCATGGCACCACCATGGCGTCAATTCAGTTTTTAAGAATATTTAACTGTAGTATAAGCTCATGAAGTGTAAAATAAAATCACCATCTCAAGTCTAAAATCATTTATTAGGTAACAATCCAATGTGAGTAGAATTAAAACTGACTTTAAAAAGTTTATGCCAATGAACAATTTAGCAAAAAGGAACAGTACATTCTATTAATATTTACAATGTCTATTTGCTCAAGTTAGGAACAAGTGTAGCAGTAATTTAAAGGATATGTGAGCTCAGGGTTCCTACTTATGTATCAAAAAAGCTACTGTATCTAATTTTTCTAAACTAGACAAGTTTTTGTTCTGATACTTTTACTTCTTAGGCAGGATCTGCCTGATTTATTGTGAGGAACATGTAAGTTTTTTTCCTGCTGGAATATTCTTAAGCATAAAGACATCTCATGCTATCTTCAGTTTAAAAAAAAAATCCTATTTTGACCCACATCCCCTTTCCAGCTATTATGTCATTTTTCATCTCTGCTCTTTAATAGCAAAGTTCCATGAAAGATTTTCTGAGACCTACCACCTCTATTTGTATTTTCTTCTCTCATTCTATTCTTTCACTTTTTAAAAATTTCATTGTGAAACACATTACACATAAGGTCTAATTAAAAATGAATTTCTTTCTGGTGTGCTATTGAATAGTACAATGACAAAGGATATTGAGAATTTTACATAATACAATTTTATATGTAAAATAGTATCTATATAATTTAATATATAAGAATTTTATATGTACATCTATATCAAGAACTAGAAGAGAGGTGTATGTTTTCATCATGAAGAAATGATAAATCAAGTGTTTGAGGAAATAGATATATTTAACATGAGTTAAATATTGCACAATGTTATAGTTATATCAAAATATCAAATAATACCCCATAAATACCTATAATTTTTGTATTCATGTATCAGTTAAAATAAAACTAAATAAATGAAAATTACAAATACCAAAGAGGACTACTTCTTTAAAAAATCCCTTATCATATGCTCAAAGAGATGTAAAAAATATTCATTCATCAATAATAGATAAATAAAGCAATATTCAAAAATAAGAATTACCATATAGCTGGTAAAACAACTTAAGATTCATATCAAAGAGTACCTTAGAAAAGCAGGTTATATGATGATATGTATGTATATTTTAAAAATAATACTGTATTTAATTCATAAGCACAATACCCAAATATATAAAGGTATTAGGAATACACAAGGAGAGGCACTAAATTCATTATAAGTGGTTGACTACAGGATGGGAGAAGAGAGTCAGACTGTAGATGAAGGACCAAATGAATTTTATCTGAAATATCTTATTTCCTTTATGAAAAAAAAGCCCAAAGTGGGAAAATGTTAGCAATTTTCTATTCTGGATGCTGGGTACAAGATGCTTATTACATAATTATGTTGATTAAAACCTACTGAATTGCTTCTAGGCCATATAATTTAACACAAAATAATGGCATATGCCTAAAGTTAGTCCTGCCGATATAGTTAGAAAGCATATATTGTTGTGCACTAGAACAACCTAATATTGAGTAGAATTAAGGTTCTGCAGTATCTGATGTGAGACTTTTAAATGAATATGATTGTATTAAACACTTTAAAACTTTTACAAAAATACATCAATGGTTAGTAGCTGTGGTAAGCAGAAAAAAGTCTTCCCAAAGATGTGATCATTCTTAAAAATAAATTTCTGTGTACTCAGCATCTATTTAAAAGAAAGAACATTATCAATACTTTAAGAGAACCTGTAGATGTCTCCACAATTACATCCTGCCTACTAATTTCCCTCTCCTCACCCTGTCCAATGTAACTGTCATCTGTCATGGTATAATTCACTTCATAGAATTTATAGTTTATTGGACATATCACAGAGTTTCATCATATGCCAGTGGTTACATGGAACTGGATGATAAAAAAAAACTCATGGTTAAAACTATTCTGCTACAATTCACAATAGCCAAGCTATGGAGCTGACCAACATGCCTTTTAGGCGATGAATGGATAAAGAGATTGTGGCATATACACACAATGGAATATTACTCAGCCATAAAGGAGAATGACAATATGTTATTTTCAGGCAAATGGATAGAACTGGAGGATATCACCCTAAGTGAAATAAGCCAGTCTCAAAATAATCAAAGATCAAATGTTCTCTCTGTTATGTGGAAGCTAACTCAAAATAAGGAAAAGAGCAGAAGAATAGACAAAGGGAAGGGAAATGGATAAAGATGGAAAGAAAAAGGGAACGTTTGTGGAAAGAATCAGATTTAACTTTCTCATGTTTATATATGAACATTTCATAGTGTATCTCATCAATATGTACATCAACAAGTCATTAAATTTAAAAAAATTAGTAAATAACAGAAAGACCAATGGAGTAGAGGGAGAAGAATGGGATGGTGGGGTGTGAGGGAGGGAAATATTGGGGACTGAATTAGAATAAGTTATACAGCATACTTTTATAAAAATTTCAATGTTTATCCTATTGTCAAGTATATCTAACAAGTGCAGGGGATGGGAGGAAGGGAGGAAAAATACTGGAAACTGTGTTAGACAAGATATACTCCAAGCTTTTGTAAGTATGTCAATGTATATCTTATTGTCACATAGGTAAAAAATCAATAAATAAAATCAGTGGAGTGGACAGAAGGGAACAGAAGAGGAAAAATTGGAGACTGAATTATAACAAATTAAACTCTATGCCTTTATAATTATGCCATTATATAATCTTATATCATGTACACCTAAACAAAGAACCAATAAATAAAATTAAAAATAAAAAACTATTGTGCTATAGTATTACCACTATACTATTGTACCAGTGTATTACCTGCCCCAGTAATTAAAATACATGCCTCCACTCAGGGATAGTATGTCATAGGTATTTTACATTAAAACAGAAGAAACTGAGTGAACAGGTATGTTTGTTCTAGACTCAGAAAAGAATCCCTATGCATGTGGCTCTTGATGCCCACATTAGAAAGCATGGCAATATTCACAGGGGAGATAGGGCCTTGCTTCCATCATACAGTTCATCCCCTACTGCATAAATTCATTTAGTGAAAACTCTCATATGTGGAAGCTAGATTAAGACCTAAGATAGCATGAAAGTTAGTTGTTTATTTAATAGACTCACCAAATTTAAAGTAACACATAAGCTGTGATAACTACAGTTTGAAGGGCAGGGAAAGGTGAAAAAGAAAGAAGAGTGATAAATAATGTAGAGTACACTTGACTCCCATGAGAAGCCCAAATATACTCAGGCAGGCAAATGAATCTAGCAATTTTAATAACTAAAATATATGTATATGGTCATTATTTTCTGTAACATGGGTGAATTACGGAGGAGACGTGAAATCAGGGAGTGGGTGAAGGGGGAAAGATGGTGGACAAGGACTGGGTTTAAGCTACTCTGTCACTACATATGCACGTATGAATGTGAAGCAACAAATCCCTTCAATCAGTAAAACGATGTTGAACCAATAAAATATCATAAAAGTTAAATTTGTCTCAAGGAAAAATAATAAAAGTACATAATTACAAGGAGATGAGAAGATGTCTTAAAACTTAACCAAAACCTTGTATTTGTAAGCCGCTTAATATGTACTGTGCTGCATCATCTCCACAACAATCCTATCTGATCAGCCTCATTCACAGACGAGTAAACAAGATATTCTAAGATAGTTGGGTGGCTTTCACAGAGTTGTACCAATAAATAGAAAGGAACTAAATCAAGGCAAGATTTTACATTTGTAGAGTTTGTGATTTGTTTTTTGTATTAATCTTCTTTCATAACACTACTTAAGAATGTTTTAATTGAATGGAACTATCTCTCAATAAGCACAGCTTTGGAGAAATTAAACATATTGGGAATTTGTGCCTGAAATAACAGACATTAACCTTAAAAAAAACAACTTAGGGAAAATACGGTGGAAAATAAATCACAATTAGTCCTTGTTTTCATTTATTTGATTTGTAGAGCACTGACATAGGGTCAACAAAGTGCCAGGCATTATTCTAGTTTTGTTAACAAAATTTTAACTCATTTATCCTTATAAAAATCTATAGATAGGTATTATTGTCACCTCCATTTTGCAGATGAGGAATTGAGGAATTAGGTGACTGCTTAGGTTTGTAATGCAAATGAATGGCAGAAATAGGATCTGAATCCAGTTAGTCTAGATTCAGAGGCACTCTAAACTGCTATTCTATTCTCTCATGGAGAGAGTCCATGTTATCTGTTTCATGGATCTTACTGTCTTTAGAGGTTTAAGAAAGGAGATGGGGAGAGACAGGAAATAAACACAAGGGCCACAAATCTCCTTAAGGAAATAAAGTGTTTGCTAAGATGGAGAGTATGTAATAGAGGTCGGAGGATCTAGCCCATAGATTAGTCATTGA
Source organism: Aplodontia rufa (assembly GCA_004027875.1). Lineage (NCBI taxonomy): Eukaryota > Metazoa > Chordata > Mammalia > Rodentia > Aplodontiidae > Aplodontia > Aplodontia rufa. Next base: position 44,124 of record PVKS010004151.1, read on the forward strand.
GTGAGAAGAAGCCAACAATGTGAAGGAGGGAGGAGAGAAAGATGAGGTGATGGGGAAGCTCACAGATTCTTTGTTGAATGACAAAGAAGAAAACTGAAATCCAGAGAAAGGGCTTGCCTGGTTTCAAGCAGCTTTCTGGTTACAGTACTCCTCTACTCTCCATGCATACTGCATCCAGGATGAAATAATATATGTGCTGCATTTCTCATGAGCTCTGAGGAATACAGTCTATGGAACAGACCTTGGTAGTATTTGGTACAAAGAGAGTGGGACACAGACATTTTATTATGACACAAAATTGATCTGGAAAACTGATACTGAAAAGCTCATTTCTTTCCTTTGTTTCTGAAATCAGTCTGGGCAAGATACCAATAGGATTAAATTCAGAAGGGACTGTGTATAAGAAACTTTTTTTAAAAACATATTAATGAAACTAAATATTACTCAAGAGCATGTGAAACAACTAATCTTAGGTTTGGTCCATGATTCACTAAAAGCCACCTTTTTGTTTGCTCTATGAGAACAATTACCATTTATTACAATAATTAAATAGAACTAATCCTGATGAATTGAAATGGGACTCTGATACCAGTTTCCACTCCTCTCACCTAAGTTTCTGGTAATAACCCTCAACTAGTCATCCTAACAGAACACTTCCTGTATGATTCTGAATTCTCTGTTCTATCATTTCATCTCTGACACATTTCATACAATATACACTGGAATGTCTTGCATGCTTAAAGCCCTTTAGTAATAGATTTTTTACTTCTTAACCTGTGCATTATTAATGATCTATTTCTTTTTCATTTCTTTTACTCCATTTTCACAGCCTCTCCCTATCTCACCATTCCTATGCCCAACATTTTAAATGCTACAGCTAATGTTTAAAAACCTGATATATATGCAGGGTGTGGCCACACATGCCTATAATCCCAGTGGCTCAGGAGCCTGAAGCAGGAAGATCACAAGTTCAAAGCCAGCCTCAGCAATCTCAGCAATTGAGCAACATTGGAAAGCATTTTGTAAAGAAAATTATGGGTGGAGAATCCTCTGAGTCTTTATTTAACATTGCAAATCTGGTCATACTGACCTGGGCTAGGGGCCCCTAAATACTCAAGACCTTCATTTGCAATAGAAAGCAAATATGACTAGTTCTACATTAGGATCAATATATTCTGACAAAGAAATAAGTTGAGTCTTGAACATTTCCTAATGATCTCAAGGCAGGAATCTAAGTACTTGAATGTCAGAAAACAGAGAAGGAATATGCTTCAGTAAAATCACTGTTTTTACTCTGAACTATTCTAATCTAATTTGATCTAAAACTCTTGATAAACAAAGTGCAGTCCTTAGACACCATCTGGGAAATTGCTGAAAATGAAGAAAATTGGGTCCAACCCAGGCTAAAAAAATAAAAATTCTCCTTTTAACACTCTATTCATATTTACATTAAAATGTAAGAAATATCCAAGTAAATAAATGCTATGTACAGCTAAAAGACTCCCAAGTATGAAACATGGAGAGAGGATGTAGCAAGAAGCTTCTTTGTGTATTTAGATATAAATAAACATGACCACTAAGCTGGGTGTGCAATAGAGGTCCCATTCCTCTCTAGTAGAATACTCAACTCCTTGGGCAAGTCCGAATTAACAAAGGAGAATTTTCCTGAGTTCCAGAAGCTAAGTATTTCAGAAATAAGTGTTTCTGTGATCAGATAAGTTTGGGAAGCAAGCAGTGTTATCTCCTCAGTTCAGGCTGCGAAATGGAAGAAAGAAATATGGAGAATTGCAGCATTCCTAAAGAACAATTGGCTTTGAGTCATGTGACACATTACATTTAAATATGATTTTTTTCTAAGACTTTTTATTCTTGCTTCCATTCTGATACAAGGCAGGTGATGGAAATATGTGATACAGTATGTGAATGTAACTGGATTTACAGTCATTCTCATTGCAATAATTGTTACTCCACCCAGAAAATTAGAAAATGCAAGTGAGTGGGAGGAATGTTATCCTAGAATTAAGTACTTTTAGTTGTAGAAGAAGCAAATCATTTTAAAACTCGGAAGTTTTAACTGTTCTATGTAAAACAAATTTGTTATCATCAACAGTAATACACTCTGTATTCTGGTATCTCACTAAGAACTGTAGCTGGAGAAATAGCAGAAGAAATCAACCTAAAGTGTTGTTGAAACCCATTAAGTTTGTTTGAGCCCACCCTCATTGTCAACTACTTACAGAAAGTTGGACAATTTTACTATTTCAGAAAGTTAACAGTCATTAAAGAATAAATTTTATATGATAATTTTATTGAAATATATTTAAATACCACCTAGTTCACCTGTTTAAGGTGTACAATTAAAAGTACTAATGCATTTACAGAGATGTGCAGCCATCACCAAAATCCAGTTTCAGAGCATTTTTCTCCCAAAGCATAATCAAATATCAGAATACTCAAAGACTCATTTCCCAAAGAGCATTTTGACAACAAACAAATTTATATTTATACTGTCATGAATTTTTTTTTGTAATTTGCAAGTATCTAGCAAAATGATGATACCAACAGAAGCCAAAGAACATCTTTAGTTGAAAACAAAGAGGAAAGAAATATGGGCAAGATGACATGATCCTTTACCTAGCAGACCCAAAAAGCTCAATCAGAAGACTATTAGAGCTTAGAAATGAATTTAGCAAAATGGCTGGTTACAAGATCAACACTCATAAATGAATAGCTTTTCTATATTCCAGCAGCAATTCCGCTGAAGGAGAAATCAGGAAATCTGTCCCATTCACAATAACGTCAAAAAGAATAAAATACTTGGGCATTAATCTAACGAAGGATATAAAGGACTTCTACAATGAAAATTATCAAACACTAAAAAAAGAAATTAAAGAAGACCCAAGAAGATGTAAAAACATACCATGTTCTTGGTTAGACAGAATCAATATAATTAACATGGCCATTCTGCTGAAAACCCTGTACAAATTCAATGCAATCCCTTTCAAGATATCAATGACATTCTTCATGGATACAGAAAAAACACTTCTCAAATTCATTAGGAATAACAGGAGACCCAGAATAGCCAAAGCATTGTTAAGCAAGAAAGAGGAAATAGGAGGTTTCACAATACCTGACCTGAAATTATACTATAGGCCTATAGTAACAAAAACAGCATGGTATTGGTATCAAAACAGATATGAAGACCAATAGAACAGACTGGAAGATATTGAGACAAACCAACAAATCTTTAACCATCTGATATTTGACAAAGGGGCCAAAAAAAATGACAGGCTGTTCAACAAATGGTGCTGGACGAGCTGACAGCCATATGCAAACAACTGAAATTAGATCCTTATCTTTCACCCTGCACAAAAATCAAATCAATATAGACCAAAGAATTAGAAACTAAACCAGCAAATATACAATTGCTGGATGAAAAAAATAGGATCAACACTCTACCACTTTAGTGTAGGTAGCTCCTTCCTTAACAAACCTCTCATAGCACAAGAATTGAAGCCAAGAATAAATGAGTGGGATGTCATTAAAATGAAAACCTTCAGCACAGTTACAGAAGTACAGTTATAAAAGAGTGTTAAAAGAGAAACTATGGAATGAAAGAAAATTGCCTGCTATGCCTCTGACAGGGGACTAATATCCAGAATATACAAAGAACTCAAAAACTGAACACCAAAACCACAAATAATCCAATCAATGAATGGGCAAGGGAACTAAACAGAAACTTCTCAACAGAGGAAGTCCAAAAGGCCAATAAATATATGAGAAAATGTTCTACATCACTAGCAATCAGATGCAAATCAAAACTTCACTGAGATTCCATTCTACCTCACTCCACTCAGAGTGGCAAAAATGAATAATATGAACAATAACAGATGTTAGAGGGTTTGTGGGGAGAAAGGAACACTAACACACTGCACTGTTGGTTGGACTGCAAACTTGTATAGTCACTCTGGAAAGCAGGGTGGAGACACCTCTAAAAATTAGGATTGGAATCACTTTATGACCCAGCTATCTCACTCCTGGATATTTTCTCAAGAGAGTTAGATTCGGTATACTACAGAGACACAGTTACATCAATGTTTATAGCAGTTCAGTTTGTAATAGCTAAACTATGGAACCAACCCAGATGCCCCTCACTGGATGAGTAGATTCAAAAATTGTGGTATACATATACAGTGGAGTTCTACTCTGCTATTAGACAAAATGATATCATGGCATTTGCAGCCAAATGGATGGAGATGGAAAAAAATTATGCTGAGTTAAATACCCCAAACTCAGAGACTTAAGGACCAAATATTTTCTCTCATATGTGGAAGTTAAAGTAAAATCTAAGACAGGATGAAAGTTAACTAAGTTTTAATAACAAACTCAACATATTTGAAATTTCACATAAGCTGGGGGAACCATAACTATGAAGGTGTGGGGAGAAGGGAAGGAGGCATGGCAGAAAGGAAGGGATAGGATAGTGGGGTTATCAGTGCAGCTGGGAACTCTCAACTGACATGGGAAGCCAACCTATACAGAGGCAGGCAGAGAGACTCAGAAATTTCAAATATCAGTATATGTTTATATTCTTATTTCTATTTGTAACATGGCGGTGTTGCAGAGGAGACATGAGAGTGGGGAGTGGACAAAGGATCAGCCTTAACATATTTTGTCAATATCCATGTATGTCTGAATATGTAACAGCAATTCTCTCCAATGTGCAATACTATGTTGAAAAAATAAAAATAAAAAAAGGCAAGGTAAGAGAGGAGAGGAAGAAAACTTATCTATCTGAAAACTAAATGCAGGGTTAAAAAAAGTTCTTTTGTTGGTCTTGGATGAAACAGGCAAGGAAACAATTCTTCAATAATACATTTGTTTCTTACTTTGAAACTCACATGAGTCCCATGTCTTGTCAATGACTACACCTTCCAGAACTCACAAGAAATAGAATATTAACATTAAACAACAGTGCCCTCTAGAGTATGTTAGGCTGCCCCTAACATTAATCAGCTTTGTGTCCTGGCTTTGTTAAAATTGTTGGTATCCAAACACTGTCCACATGTTTTTCAACAACTGCAGTGTCATTGGAGTATTTTTTCTATAACTTTGAGAATTTGATGACTTCTAGAGAAATATACTTAAAGTATCAGCATCATAAAGTCCATAAGAAATATTTTCATTCTTTCTGCTTTAAAGCACTTAGGCAGGCTCACCTTTGTAAATGTTGACACATTTTACCATAATGCCCCCATGCGCATTTACAGACAGAAAAGGCTTTATTATCTCCATTATGGAAACAAGATCCCATTCTTTGTACCAATCTACAGTGCCAGCAAAGATGTGTATTAAACGTGACCAAGAAGTAATCAGACTATGCCTTAAAGTCATTGACTCTTTGCAGAAATGTCAAATAGTCTTCAGACACCTTCTATTAATAATTTCATAAGATTGACTCTATTACTGAATAAGGGGGTTATATGCTGAACGAGGGGGAACAAGCTTTACTGAACTGCATCCAACAGCATTCTTCAAAACTTCTTCAGCAATCTACACCATGCTCCTACCCATACCATTTGCTAGGAATATGAGGGATGAATGACAGCACAGATATACCATCTCCTTCCCTGGTCTATAATAAGGTCAAAAAGCTAATGAGAATCAGAAACTACTGTCTGGAAAATCTTAACATTGAAAATCATGGGTGCAGAACTGTGTCAGAACTCTGATATTAAGAAAAAGAAGCAGTTTTGAGGTTCATGGAATAAATGTTCCTCAATTAAGAAATGCTTTCTCTGGGGCTGGAGAAGTAGCTCAGTGGTTACGGTTACTGTGCTTGCCTGGTACGCACAAGTACACGAGTTCAAAACCCAGCACCATGTAAGCAACGAAGTCTTAGAGCAACGGAAGCCACATGAAAAACTAAATAAAGTTGATTCTCAATCTCTCTCTCTCTCTCTCTCTCCCTTTCTCTCTAATGAAAAAAGAAAAAAGAAAGAAATGCTTTCCCTGAAAACGATATGAAATCAGTCCCACTCATGAATAATGACTTGTCTTTAGCATATTCCAAATTCCTCTATAGTCTTTTCAATATCAGATTCAATTCCTGCTCCCAGCCAATGTCATTCTAGAAACAATTTTTGAATGTGCTGAATGTAAAGAAACCAGAGTAACGGGAACACTGTCTTATAAAATAAAGGCATTATCTATGAGTTGGTAGAAAGTTCAAATGGAAAAAAGTAAAAATCCTCACCTTCATCAGCACAGCTTCTAAACCAGAGGAGGGAGATACAACAAAACAAGTAAGTTGTATAGATAGTGCAGTAGAAAACTGTAAGCTCTCTGCAAAATAATACTAAACCAAGTAATAATAGAACAGGGGAAGGAGGTATAATTTTAAATAAGGTAGTCAGGAAAGTCTCATTGAGATGATGTTAACTTGAACAACTTGAAGGAAGCAAGGGAGAGAGCCCTTTGAAAACCTGAGTAAGAGTGTTCCACACAGCGAACAGGAAGCACTAGCTCCCCAAGCTAGAGAGTACCAGTTGTGTTGCAGGATAAGCAAGGAAGCCAGAATGCCTGGAGCAGCATGTGGAGGTGGAGGAAAATGGGAGACCAAGTTAGAGTCATATGGAAATATGGGACCATATTAGAAACTCCTGGAAGCAGTATCTCCACAAAGCAGCAAGAAGTTAAGAGTCCAAATATGATAGGATAAATACCCAGTTATACTAGATGTCTGACAAATGCATTCACATCAGCAATTTTAGTCTTGAATATCCTGGAAAATGTTAAATTATGCAAAAAAATAGTGTTGTCTCACAGAAGAAAAGCATGTGGCATTCAGCATGATATCCTTAGTAGGGTGATCAATGTGGCCCACAAGCACCAAAGCGTGCACCAAGATTATCTTGTTTAATTAGGTTTTCTTTCATTTTTTGGTGAAGGAAGAAGAATTATTTTAAAAGAATCATACATTTACAAAAGCAAATAAGTGTTGAGCCCATATTTGTAAACTAGTGGGGAAAAGCATTCCAATATTAATTCATTGACCTTGGTTTCATTATACAATGCTCTAAGTACCTGAGATAACCAGGTATGTTTGATGGTCTACTGAAGTAGCAATGATTCTTCTATCAACTGTTTAAATAAACACAATCCTAAGCATTCAGCATGAATAATTATTTAGCCTATTTTCAATCATTTGACTGCCAGTACTTTTTTAAGAATCAGCATACAGTGGTAAAAGAAGTACAGACCAAATTACATATTTCTTTCTTTTCCATTTGTAAGCTATAGCACAGTTTTATTTTCTCTGGGTAATATATCACTGCATTTTAGTCTCATATGTAAAAATGATTTTACTTAAGCAATTGCATGATCATATGCTTTTAAATATTAATTTATGGCTGCCTAAATTTCACACACACATGCACAAAATTATAATTACTGTGTGCTTCTATATATTACTAGATGCCTACAGCTATAATGGGAAATTCTTTATGAAGTCAAATTCACGTGTTTGCATACATTAGATTTACATTGCAGGTCTGTATTTTTATTCCAACTGTAGTAAAATGATTTGGTTTCACATACTCTTTTTCAGAGCTTTAAGTATTACTACAAAGATAGTGACTTCAGGAAAGATAATTATTCCAGTTCCAAGATCTTTGCTCAGCCTAGACTCACCTTTCCAGCTAACTGCTAGGGCCACTGCTGCATCACAACTACTACCATTTACTAAAATTAAATACAGATGGTCCTGTGCTTATGATAGTTTGATTTAATGATATTTTAACTTCATTATGGTGTGAAAGCAATACTTCAGTGGAGGTTATAACTTCAAATTTTGAATTTTGAACTTTTCCCTGTCTAGCAATAGGCAATCATGATACTTTTGCAATGCTGGTCAATAGTAGAAAGTCATAATGCCCAGTTATAAACAGGATCGGGAGAGTACTATGTGTGCATTGCTAAGCTACAATGTAGAAGGGTGCATTAAATGCATATTTTACTTCTGATGTTTTCAACATACTATAAAGATAGATTTATTGAGTGTAACCCATTTGGAATGCTACTCTTACCTCTGGCACTGAATCCTCCACCAGGTAATAATCCTAATTTCTCAACTTTCAGGTTCCCCTCAAACCTTTCCTTTCGAACCCCTTCAGGCCCAACAAAGCTCTACATCTCTCCTATCTCACTAATAAACAGTCTTCACAATGAGTCATTCTCCCTGCTATCTTCCTCATATTGCAGCCCAATTAGACCATCAATGAATCATTCCAAAACACTGCTATTTCCCTCATTTCTTCCATTTCAAAAAGCTAAAATTTAACACACACAGTCCACAGCTATCACTCTTAAATCCTCCATAATCTTCACCTTATTTTTCCAGACTTTTTCCTTCTGCTTGCCCACAAGCAAATTACTAGGTCGATTACTGTTCTCCAAATACACTCTGCTCTTCCTACCTGTTTTGTTCTTGTTTCTCCATTTACCCAGAAGCCCTACCCATCCTTCAAGGCAAAGTTCAATGCCATATGTTCCACAAAAATTAATAAGTTCCTCCTACATTTAGCCAGAGTTATCTCTCTGACCTCTCAATCTCTATAGCATATAGAATGTTCACATGGCACATTCCACCCATCACTTTGTAGTATATTTAAGAATTATATCTTATTTATTTTTGCATGTCTAATAAAATAATAGGCATGTAAAATATCAATAAATATTTCTAGGCAAATGTTCTACCACATTCCCATCTACTCAATAAATATTTCTGAGTAAAAGAATTAACAACTATAAGAGAATAAGAAACTAACACTGAGTTTCTGCTACCCTGAAAATATATCAATGGAAAAGGATATGGACACATTCCTTTCCATCCATACACAATTATCTATGTGATAAATCCCAGGACTCAGTTGCAAGAAATTAGCATTCATGAAAAATAATATAACTAAAAGTATAAATTTAGAAGTCATCTGTGAAAAAGAATATGTATACAGAAAAAGGAAATGGATAGTTGTTCAGTGTGACACTGATTACTTTAAAAGATGTGCAATTTTTTCTCCAGATAGCATCAATTAAAACAAGCAAATAATAATGAAATAGTAGTAATTAAAGTCAGGAAAATAATTAATTTCACTCAAAAGTTCTCTTGCACTTATTTAGCCCATTATGTGGAATGCACATTATGTGCTCCCAAAATGTCCAGTGGATGTAGTTAGATGCTATCACATAGTAGACAATATTGAAACTTCATGATGTTAAAAAGATTCATCCAGGATACTTTATAGTCATTGTCATACAGTCTTCATTTCTAAATATCTTGCTGTTATACTTCAGTTGTCCCTAATAATCTTAGTTTACAAATTAATGTCATATACACAATTTTGGTTCTTTTTTGGATGAGAAAAGCATTATGTTGGCCATTTTAAAAATAAAAAGCTGGAGCTTGGTGTAGTTTGGATTTATGCGATCTCTCACAGCTTATATTAGAATACTTTTATCCACATCTCCTAACTTTAGTTCTCTGTCTACATCCTTTCAAAGACTTTTCCAATGCAAGAATTAACACTGTGTTCAGAAGTCTAAATTTAATTGAGGACTCTTTTGTACTCAGGTCCTTCATGATTGGCATTAGTACAAAAGAAATCTCAAAAAGAAGAAATGATCATATTTTAATTGAAAAAATCAATTATTTACTTATTGTAGGAACATTAAATGAACATTATTAAAGAATATATTATAAAACTACAGCTATTTTTCAATTTATCAGAATCCAAATCAATTAAGATTTCATGCACTATGGTGAAACAATCTTTTCCTTCTTCACAATTCCTTCTACAATCTTTTCCTTCTCTAATAATTGCTTAATACAGCCTAAAGTATAGCTTCAAATATTGGAATCCAGTGAAAATATATTTGAGTCAATTATTGATTGCTGTAAAGCATCTTCAAACATAATTCAGTGATATAATAATAGCAATAAGTTGGAGAAGGATGCCCACAGACTTCCAGAATATGAAAATGATTCCTTCAGAATTATAACCAATTAGATAAAGTACAGATAAAACATCAGTGGAAAAGGTACTATTTGTTTTCTAGCATTAAAGATAGATTTATCCTACTGTGGCTATAACCTACACTCAGGTGTAGTCCAATCTTCAGAAAAGGAAAAACCTAACCAGTCTCAGTCTGTTAAGCAACTGAGCTCATACTCTAAGGCTCATTGGTAGCAGGTTTTCATGAACCATCATGAACTCCCTTGCCTTTATTACACACATGCACACATACATAGTAGTCTTTTGTCCAGATTAAATTGCAAACTTTATAAGAAGAATTTTAATACTACATTGGCTTTCCATAGAAGTATAAAATTCCAGAACTTCAACATATCATTTTAGAACTGCTCCTTACACTTGTGCAATTTGTGCGATGTACAAAATTGTGCGGTTCAAGCCAATGTTCCTCATCAAACTGCCCCAGAGTGGAGCAGCATACAGCCCAAAGGGCAGTCTTTCAAAATTTTCTGTCTCCAAAATGAGTTGTCTTTTCACAATTCTCACAAAAAATTTTTATAGGCTAGCTCAAGTCCTTGACCACTTACCCAACCTCTGAATCCTCAAGGAGAATAAACTTATTTAGATGTTACCCAATATCAAAAAATGGGAAACTAAATCATTTAAAGAAAGTCATGTGGTACATTCTAAAGGTAACCACCCAGAGTGCTCTGGATTTGTGATTCAAGGTCAGAATTCTAATCCTTCGTATAAATCTAGAGTTTTCAAAAAATCAGTATGGTCTTCAAGAAGTTGAAAATATGGGAATGACTATGCCTCTGCCAGAAAGTTGTGCAACATGAATAATGCTGTGTACTTTTTTTTACAGTTCACCTGAATTTATCAAGAAGAAAAATAAATAAAATGGTTGGTCAATATCACTGATTTGTTGGAAATAGGAGACAGAGATCCTTTCAGAAAGGCTATGTCCAACAGAGAAGCTACACTGTTTTCACCTATCTTATATTATGGGCTTCCAAGCAAGACTTTGTTGAATCAAGTGTTCCTCAATTTAAAAAAAAAAATTAAAGCATTGCATTGAATAGTGTTTACTCTCTATTCTAATGGTTAACAGTCTAAAGTTAAAGAGACTAAAAAATAGAGTAAGTCCCTGTACTGTGGAATCATTGTGCATACTCTTTATAATTCCAACATGTACTATAAACAGAAACATATTCATATATATATACATAAATATATATAAAATCCTACAATATAAGGTATATGAAAATAGCTTTAATTTTTCCATTTTTAATGTCAAAAATAAGGTGGTAGTAAGTGTGATAGGAATTAGTAACATATAATTAGCAGAAAATCTCCTCCCATCTGATGTGAACACTTGCAATTTGAACTTGACAGAACTGGATTCATGTGACAGCTTTGTCACTTACTGAGTAACTTAATCTCCAAGCCTCTATTTCCTCATCTGTAAACTACAGTTTTACAAGGATTAAATAAAATTATATAGAAAAGCTCAGCACAGTGCCAGGCACCTGGTAAGTATTTAATAGATGCTAGAGATTATTCTCTAACCTATATTTTTAATTGTCAGCATTAAAAAAATGCAGCCTGTAATTTGATTAAAAATTTCCTCCAAACAATTATAAAATTATTTTAAGTCCCTTTTTGCAGAGTCATTCATAATTTTTCCATAAATTATACCCCATGTGAACTCCATGGTGGATATTGTCCTAGTAATGGAACATACACTGACAGAAAAAATAGTTTTACCTTTCATGAGCTAAGAGTTTAGAGATGGAAGCCAGCACAAACATCATTGTTTCACAAATAAAGTGATAATGACCCAAATAGAAATTCATTGAATATTGTGAGATCATAAGAGGAATAGGGGGTGGGAGGAAATACCTGGAAAGAGAAAAATGATGCTTGAGTTATTTTAAGGATAAAATGGGAATCAGTCAAGCAACTGAAGTATGAAGATTTTTTTTTCCCAGACAAGAGGACACCACATACAGAAGTGGTTGTAACATTTGTCTGGCTGCAATAGAGTGGGCAGGTGACTATGTGACAGAAATTGAAACTCAGAGGTGATCACGATGTGCTTAAATGACAAGAAAAAACCTTAGATGATTTCCTAAAGATTTTGACAAACCATAGACAAATTTCAAATGAGGTAGGGAAAAGGGAGGAAGCAAGAACCTGAGATTCTCTTTCAAAACTCCCTAAAAGTATTTTAAAGAATTGATCAGAAAAAAGAAAACATCCTATACTAAATCTAGATTCCTTGTTTCTCACATCTCACAAGAAAATCATCACCAAATTCTTTAGAGTCTAAACTCAAAATGTACCCAGATTCTGACCACTTCTTATCACCTCTGCTGCTACCATCTTTGTCTAAACCACCATCCCATCTCACATGACCTTCTAAGTGGTCTCCCATTCCATTCCAGATCTACTATTCCTCCCACAGTACCAAAAAGATCCTACCAAAAAAAAAAAATGCATATTGTCACTGTTTTGCTCATAACTTCAAAACACTTTCTCACTCAAAATAAAGACCAAATCCCTTACATGGACAGCCCTAAATGATCCTCCCCCTAGTGACTCTTGATTCCCACCTTTCTGATCTTATCTCCTTCTCCTTCTCCTCCAACTGATCATTCAATTCTGTCAAGCTGCCCCCTTGCTGTCCTCAAATTTACCAGGTGAGACTATGCTCCAGATCTCCAAGCTGATGTTCCCTCTATCTAGATCATTCTTCATGTGGTTTCCTGGCTAATTCATTCACCTCTTTTTGGTTTTTACTCAAATGTCACCTTAGCAAGGTCTTTCCTGGCCCCTCTAACACTTTATCATCTCATTACATGCTCCTTTACCTACCTCCATGCTTTATCCCTTATTTTACTTATTTATCGTATTCATTTCTGTCTCCCCTACCTCTATCACTAGAGCTGGGTCATATTCTGTACAGACTGCTATAACAGAATGGCATAGTCTAGATGACTTAGAAATAATAAAAATTTATTTCTTTCTCGCTGGAAAGATCAAGATTAGAACAAAGTATTAATAAATTCAGTGTCTGATCAGAACCCACTGTCTGACTCATTGATAACCATCTTCTTACTGTAACCTCATTTGACATTGGAATAAGAGATCTCTCTGGGATCTTTCTTTAAAGGACATAAATCCCATTCATGAGAGCTCTGGGCTCATCACCTCCTCAAAATCACACCTCCCACTATCATATTGGAGGTTAAAATTTCAACATATGGATTTTGAGAGGACCCAAATAGTTATACCACTGTCTGTTTCTGTTCACTGCATCCATGGGACCTAAAGCATTGCCTAAAATATTGTAGGCATTCATCAAATATCTATTGAATGCTTTACAATCTAATACCTTTTTTTAGAGTTATAAAGGGAAAGGGAAGGGAGGGATAAGGGAGGGTAATTGGGGGGGCACTCCTGGGGATAATTGCAATATCCAGAATATTTACACATTTTATACACATTTTATATTATTTTGTTAAAATCTTGTAAGGTTGTTCAAAAATAAAATTAAAAAAAAATCTATTGAATAAAATAAGTGATTAGTTGTGGAAGCAAGGAGACCAGTTAATAGAGATTTCAAGTATTAGCGTAAGGTAATTGTTGATTACATTCAAAATTAAGAATAGAGAAAAAGATTTAGGCACTAGAATAAAAATTGTTTGGTCACAAGTGGAATGAGGGAATTAATGAATAGGGAGAAAGCATTGCTTGTCTCTGGGTCTCTAATGTATAGGATTCCAGGTAGGTGTTAGTGACATTCACCAACATTAGAAATAATGGAGGATGAATGCAGTACAGGGAAAAAGATAAGTTCAGTGTTGAACTGTTCACTTAAAACAGTTATAAAACAATCTTACGATATTTAGTGAACAACTGTAAATAATGGTATAGAGCTCAGAGAGACATAGATTGAAGATGTATCTGAGGAAGTATCCCATTAAGTGTTTGTTAACACCATGACATGGGATGGTACCACTGAGGAAAGCTGCATAACGGAAGAGTACTTTGGACCAAAACTTTAATATCATACCTGAATTTTACTTAAATGGACACAAAATTGTCTAAAAGTTCCATCCATACATACTGCATATATCTGAATTTAAAATGAACCCTGTCACTGATTTCTTCCATTCTTGTAGGTAAATCACTGATGAATAATAAGCACAACTATGTATCTATAACAAAAGTTGATTAATATTCCTATATAAATATATTGAGGTGCTATAAAATTAAATTAAAACAATAATTAATTTATGGCATGCTAATAATGTGTGAGTAAGACAAAGCCCTCAACATTAAGAAGTACTCAATAGATGTTGATTCTCTTCACTTCTTCCAAGTAAGATCAGGAGCAAGAAGAGACCCAAATGTTTCCAATTCTCTGTAGATTGTGGCAACTCAGGGAGCAAGCCTATGTGAGGAAGTTCATGTTCTTTAATTCAAACTTACCTGGTATCCATTTCCAGGTCTGTCTTTCCTGAGTAATCATGAGTTAATTTGTCTTAGCCTCACTTTACCTATAGCCAAGATGGAATAATATTAGAAATTTTACAAAACTATTGTGAAAATTGACAATATACATGTGACATGCTTGACAAAGAGGCTTTTATGAAAAAAATGTAGCAAGATATATTCCAATAGTCATGTCATTTTTATCAAGTCAGGAGAGTGGGAAGGAGAGGCTGGTTAAACATATAATATTATAAATGAATATTTGTTTTTCTATTTTAATGCAAATGCTAAAAATCTCACTGATCAGGACTCTCCAATAATATTTTCTTACACAGATTTCCACTGCATTTTAAGTCAAAATTCAAACAACATTTGCAAACATGTTTTCTGTAGCAATTTACAAAGTAAAGATTGTACATAATTTAGTTCGTGTAGGCATAAACTTTATAATCAGCAGCATGCAGAGGTTTGACTATTACACTGCCAACAAGACAGCAGATAATTCTTCAGCTGTTTCTACAGGGTGGAACAATTGATTCTTATATAATTATGGCTTGTGAGATTAAGATAATTTGAGCTCCACACCCTTTGTTTATTGAGTCATATGTCTTATGGCGATTCTTAATCATTGAATTTAAGATATTTTCAGTGAACTGAGAGCAAAGTTGGCTCTAAAGTCATTCCCATGGGAGGTTCATCCAAATGAAAGCATAGGCTGATTCTAGCCTTTGGTTTTTGTTTTGGGGGTTTGGAACCCTCCAATTTATTCTTTGATTTTGTATCAACAATTAGCAAGATTAACAGAGCATGACCTAGCAGCCCCTCCTGAAGGAACTTATACAAATAGTAACAAGATCGCTCCAGGGCAGCTGATGAAATGGAGTGAAGGTCAGACCAAAGGTCAGACCCCAACATGAAATCAGACTAGAATCTGATTAAATGAAATTTATTCCAGTTCTGTTAAGCCTTTTCAATCTGAAACAGACATAGGAGTTAAAACATGCAACAATTGTTTATAAATATAAGTATTTATGAAATACCTATATATGCCATGCATTCTATAATGTGTCAGAAATACCAACATGAAAACCATCTTCACTCTCAAAGTGCTCACAGCCTTGTAAATAACCTATTTAACTAGAAATATTTCTTTATGATGCCTAGCATAACCTCATTTAATCTTCAAAACAGTCCTTTGAGGCAGGTATTATTTCCATTTTTCTGATAAAAAGTCTCAGGTAATCTGGGTATGGTGATGAACACCTGTAATTCCAGTTACTCGAGAGTCTAAGGCAGGAGAATTGTAATTTCAAGTCCAGCCTGGACAACATGCCAAGACCCTTTCTCCAAATAATTTTTTTCATAGTGCTTGGATTGTAGCTCAATGGTAGAGATCTTGCCTAGCAGCACAAGGCCCTGGGTTCAATCCTTGTTATTTAAAACAAAAAGTCTTATATAAAAGGCAAAGAGAAATAGATTTCACAGCCAACTCCTCTTGTGCACTCCACGTGGGAATACAAGTGACTCCATGTGGTGGATGGAGGGAGGCAGTGAGTACGATTTTCCTGAGTGATATATATATTGTGCTAATACAAATCCATTGGCCTACAATGTGGTTGATAAATTAATGGTGAAAAATGGTAAATCACATAAATCCTCTGGTGTTGGAGCAATTCTAATTCATTTCAGTTGCTAGTTACTCTCCTGGATCCCAGCCCTTTGTCTCTGCCCATATTGTTACTTTTTTTTTTTTTTAAGAGAAAGGGACTGTGAGAGAGAGAGAGAAGAAAAGAATCAATTTTTATCTAGTCCTTCATGTGGCCTTCATTGCTCCAACACTTCTCCATGTATATGGTGCTGGCGTTCTAACCCACATACTTATGTATGTTAAGCAAACACCCCAACCTCTGAGCCACTGCTCCAGCCCCCATGTTATTATTTTTATTAATGTGATTACTACAGTGAGGAATGCTGCTGTTCTGACTCCCTCAACCCTACCACTACTTCTTTCCTCTCCTCTACCCTTCTTGCCACCCAAAACGATTTCTTTTCAGTACATCCATAGGTATGGTGTCCAGTCCAGGCTCTTGGAAGGTATTGCAGTAGAAGAGAGTAATAAGTTATTCTTGAGAACTTCATCAATTGTTAGAAAAAGAGGAAGCAATTCCAACTATGAGGCTGATTTCCTCCTGCTTCCATCAAACTACTTAAACAGTCAATAATTTTGTGCAGGAAAACAACAACAAACCTCGAAAGAAAAATCGTTAAGGAGAGACTTGTTCAGTTTAGGTTCATTTCCAGGACAATATTTGCATCATTAGAGCTAAGAGACTATGAAAGGGAAATTATCATGTGCATGGAAATGATGGTTTTTTGAGTGAAATGAGTGACCTTTTCTCTTCCCCCTAAGACCAGCATGGGTGCCATCAAATTCAAGATTCCTGAATCCGTGTGTGGTGTTTTTCATCGTTGGGGCAGTGGTGGTGATCCTGGCAGTGATCGCAGGTCTACTTATTCACTTTTTAGCTTTTAGTAAGTATCAGAGATTATTACTTTTCAGATTCAATAAATATACTTTCAGATTAAAAATTTGATCTTCTGTCTTTTTGCTACTTTATTTCTTAATACAAGGTGGTCTTCCTTAGAATGTTTCCCTAACTAGACATTCTTATTTATGTTTCCTCTCAATAAGCATTTTATCTCTTCTCCTTTTTGGCCTTTCTTAATAGACAAATAATACATTTTTAAAATGTCAAAGATTGCTACCCAGGCAAGAATCATTCTAGGCAAGAAAAAAGAATCTCATACTTTTCTAATGGTAAAATTTGGTCATTTTTGTTTTTATTATTACCATGATTGCTGTCTTCATTTAATCACCTAGTAAAATCATTAAATATTGCAAAGAACTGTAAGCTTCAGCATCTAAAATTTATATAGTCCTAAGAATCTTTTAAATCATGCTCCATCTCTTAAAATCACAGTCTTACAAGCAAAACAGATGAAAATCAGTAGATGAATTTGCAGTTGAGGAGAATAAAGGAGCATGCCAAATCTTTTAAAAGATTATGTGCTTTTATCATTTTTTCTCTCTTTTTAGCATTTTTATGTCAACAATAAAGATTAGAAAACATGGATTAAAAATAATGTAAGAGGGGCTGGAGCGGTGGCTCAGCAGTTACGGCGCTTGCCTGGCATGCACAAGTACACGGGTTCAAACACCAGCACCCACATACAAAGCGAAATCTTGGAGCAACGAAGGCCACATGAAAAACTAAATAAAATTTATTCTGTCTTTCTCTCTCTCTCGCTCTTCCTCTCTCTTTAAAAAAAAAAAAGTAAGAAATATACATAGCTTGTTCATTCATAAAAAAAAGTTTCCTTAAAATCTTGATAAATTTTCTTTCTGAAGCTTTAACATATAAAATGTGTTAAGTTTTATTAGGTAAAGAGCATGGATTATCTTTTTCCACTTTCAAGTACACTTTACAGTTATTTTTATTTTAGATACAATTACGGTAAACCATTTAAATCCTGTGTGTGGATGTACCAAGTGGCATGTGCTTAGAGAGAGAAAGAATATAATTCATCATATATCCTAATGTAAATAGGCCCAAACCCCTTAGCTATGCAAAGGCTGAAAAGTCCCCAATGATGCAATAAAATTACCAAAACAGAATAAAAAAGGAGTAATGTGGGATAATTTCAGACGATCAAATGGAAAGACTGTGGCTAAATTTCCTTTTGACTACATTTTATCATCAAATCATCTGGAGTTAACTATCACTAAAATGGATTACAGAGGTAGGAAAAAGACATCAAGTTCCAAGTTATACTAATTAAATTTCACTCAATGAGATTGTATTGCAACACTGGAACACAAAAAGGAGGTAATTAGGTGGATCCTTTTCAAATCATTTCCCAGTGATCACTTATAGCCTCAAAAAGACCCTCAGCTACAAAGGACAAGCATCCCCTAGGATCTCCAGCTCTTTCTTCTAAGCAAGGAATTTCTCTGTATAAATTATGCATATGAATGATGAAAAGAAAGCATCAGTTTTTTTCTACAACAGGTTCCCTTAGGTTAGGTCCACATTCATGATGTTTTTGAGTTGTGTACAGCTATGTTTTGGGGATTCTGATCCTTACGTAGACAAATACCAATTCTGGAAGACCCCCTTTGATGAAAATAGTTCATAATGGTCTCCCAGATTAGATATGCCATCAGAAGATTTATTTTCTAGCTTTTTCCAGAAAAGCTTAAGTCAACTCACTAGTTCCATTAAGCAATATTATTTGAAATAAATTTTAAAACTATTCAGAGCTACATGAATTCTTCCATAGCAATAAATGAATGGCACATTATAAATGTTCATTAATATTTCTTAAATGAATAGACCACGAATTTCCCTAAGACATACTAAGAATAAAAAATAAGTACCTCTGAACAATTTTTAATATCTCAAATAATAATGCTACTCTGGTGTTGTACATCTTTAACAATTTTAGCTTTGTCAATCTTTATAAAAATTGAAAGAAAAATAATTTAACTACAGATACATGTATATTAAGTATATAATTGACTTTCATTTAAGTAAAATAAACTTTTAATCATGTGATATAACTTCCCATAATCCTGAATAAAATGAAGATTCAACTACTTGAATCTTTATGTGAAATTGAATCTGTCTTTTCTTTATTTTTCAGATCGAAAAGCTTGCTTTTACCACAGCAGCTTTCAAATTCTAAATGCTGAATATAGTGATCAGTTAAGTTCACCAGCTACACAGGAATATAGGACTTTGAGTGGAAGAATTGAATCTATGGTATGTGGATATTTGTCTTTATTGCATTGTAAAATGAATATGATAATAAACCTAACATTTTAAGCTATATTTTCAATTGTTTGATGCTCTGCATATTTTCCTCCCTTGTATGTTGAAAAATGTTTCTCTACACTTTCTCCAAGTTAATTTACTAATATACTGATTCTAATCACATTTTCTTATATAGTGAGTGACATATTGTCTATGACAGTTTCTTATATTTTCCCTGATTTTAAAAAGTTTCAGTTTTGAAAAGTGGTGAGGTATTTGGTAGAAAGTCTCACTGATTGGGTTTTCTGCTATTTTTATCATAGTTAGAGTGAAATTCAGAGTTTTGGGTAGGGAGACTATAGACAAAGTGTCATTTTCATTACATCATATTGAAGGAATATGTTATTATCAATGTGATTTAGCACTGCTGACCTTGATCAGTAGCTGAGGTATATTTGTCAAGTTTGTTCCCTTTGAAGTTACTCCTCCACTTTTCCATATACTATTCTTTAGAGCAGCCCACATGTAAGGACTAGAAGAGTGAAGAGTTATGCTTTGAATATTTGAAGAATATTTGAAATTTTTCTATTTGTTCCCACCATGTATTTATTTATTCAACTATTTGTTTATGTTAGTATAATGGGCTCCGCATTTTAAATATTTATTTTAATTTCTCTAGTGCACACCAGAAGTACCCAAGTTTATACCCCCACCAGCAGATGTAAATATGCATAAATATGCTTAAATCATCTTAATTATTGTTAATTCAGCAAATGAGAAGTAATATTTCATTATTATTTTAGTTTGCATTTATTTGATTACCAGAGAGATTTAGTTTCTATCTACTAAGGTTATTTTTATAATTTTATTTGTGAATTACTGATCATAACTTTGTCCATTTTTATTATATTCCTTGTTTTTATAATATGAATTGGAAAAAATCTCTTTGATTATTAAAATATTAAAATGTGTTTGTCATTCATGTTGCACATTTTTCTCTAGTAAATGATTTAATTTTCAGTCTTGTGTATAAAGTACGTCTTATTATACCAAATAGAAAATTTAAATTTTTATATAACTAAAATTATCAAACCTTTTCATAATTTCTCTTTTGTGCAAAATTAAAAATGGCTTTCTCCACTGTAAAAATTCTTTAAGTGTTGATTCATGTTTTCTTTTTGTACTCTTATTATTTCAGCTGTTAAAATTTTACCTTTTATTCATCTGGAATTTTGTTAAGGTAGAGATTCAATTTCCCCAAAAAATAGCTAGATGATGGTCCTTTTAAAATAGTGTTACATAATACAATTGATTTCTCCATAATGTGACCTTTATCATATCCTAAGTTCCTCCTTTATTTTTTTCATACTTTACTCTCTTTCACAGATTAATCTTTGCCTGACCTACTACTAAATTATTTAGAATATTGTGGTTTCATAATACATTTACTATTTCAAAATATCCCTTGAAATTTTTCTTCTGTATGAGTCCCCTAATCTAATGACTTTCTATAAAAAGATAAACACTTAAAATATTAGAAAATTTGAAATATTATATATTTTAATATAGTGTTTTATAGATTCATATTTGTTCAACATAGTCATACATATTGGAGGGAATGGCTGTTATATATTCATATATATATGGATTTTGACAAAGTAAGTTAAGGCCAATCCTAGTCCAGGATCTCCCCACTTTGTCCACTCCCCATTCTCATGTATCCACAGCAATACCCCTATGTTATAGATAGAAATAAATATATACATGCGTATTTATTTTTGGAATTTCTGAGTTTCTCTGCCTGCCTCCGTAGTTTGGCTTCTCATGTCAGTTGAGAGTTCCCAGCTGCACTGATAACCCCGCTATCCCTTCCTCTCTGCCATGCCTCCTTCCCTTCTCCCCACACCTTCATAGTATGGTTCCCCCAGCGTATGTGAAATTTCAAAAATGTTGAGTTTATTATTCAAACTTAGTTAAATTTCATCCTGTCTTAGATTTTACTTTAGCTTCCACATATGAGAGAAAACATTTGGCCTTTAAATCTGAGTTTAGGATATTTCACTCAGTATAATTTTTTCCATCTTCATCCATTTGGCTGCGAATGCCATGATATTGTTCTGTCTAATAGAGGGTAGAACTCCACTGTATATGTATACCACAGTTTTTTAATCCATTCATCCAGTGAGGGGCATCTGGGTTGGTTCCATAGTTTAGCTATTACAAACTGAGCTGCTATAAACACTGATGTAACTGTGTCTCTGTAGTATACCGAATCTAACTCTCTTGAGAAAATATCCAGGAGTGAGAAGGCTGGGTCATAAAGTGATTCCAACCCTGATTTTTAGAGGAGTCTCCACACTGCTTTCCAGAGTGACTATACAAGTTTGCAGTCCAACCAACAGTGTGTTAGTGTTCCTTTCTCCCCACAACCCCTCTAGCATCTGTTATTGTTTGTATTCATCATTTTTGCCACTCGGAGTGGAGTGAGATGGAATGGAATCTCAGTGAAGTTTTGATTTGCATTTCTCTGATTGCTAATGATGTAGAACATTTTCTCACATATTTCTTGGCTTTTTGGACTTCCTCTGTTGAGAAGTTTCTGTTTAGTTCCCTTGCCCACTCATTGATTGGATTATTTGTGGTTTTGGTTTCTTGATTTATTTGTATATTCTGGATATTAGTCCCCTGTAGGAAGTGTAGCAGGCAAAGATTTTCTCCCATTCTATAGGTTCTCTCTTGTCACTCTGGACTATTTCTTTAGCTGTGCTGAAGCTTTTCATTTTAATAACATCCTACTCATTTATTCTTGGCTTTAATTTTTGCACTATGGGAGTCTTGTTAAAGAAGGAGGTACTTACACTGATTTCAATATACTTTCACATGTATTATCGAATCTTCATCTCATAACAACCATAGCAATTAATATATTATTTTTATAGATATGTAAGTAATGATTGTGACATGAAAAAACACATCAAAGGCCATTCACTGGAAAGTCATTGAACCAAGATTCAAACCAGGGTCTCCTGACTCCAATCCCAGGGTCATAACTTTTTCCAGTGGTAACATGAGTGTCCCAATTATCCTTTTTCTATAGTAATGTGGTAATTACACTAAATGAGTTGTGTAGTAGTGTCATAATTTTCTGTTATATTAAGCAGTTCACCCCCTTTTATGATCCTGTTTATTCATTGGTAAAATAAGGTAGTTGAATGAGATGATTTTTATCATACACCCCCACTTTAAAAAGTCTGTAATTTTGTGATTCTCATGAGAGACATGCATGCCACTCATTCACCTGTTTTTCTTACCCTGCCTCTTTGACCTGCCTTCTCTATACCCTTTATGTTCACGCTCCTCTGCACTGCAATTAAACGTTGAAATTCCTCAAGGACTTTATTTGCACTCTCCTCTTTTCACACTATATTCTATTTTTAGATGATCTCATCTGTGTCCTTTACTTTACCACTTATATACCAATGTCTTACTTTATCTACAGCCTAGACTTTTCCTCTGCACTTCAAACCTTTTCACCCAGGTTGTATCTCTACATGGTTATTTCAAAACATTTTAAATTCATTTTGCCCCAAGACGAACTCATAATATTTGCACAACATCCTAGCCTTCTTTCAACAGCCCCTTTCCTTATTAATGACAATACTGTTTATTCCATTATCTCAATCAGAAACCTAGAATTTATCCTTGAAACCCCGCTATCATTCCAAATAATCCATGCATCGTCATGAAGAGACATTGTTCATAGTAAAGTATTATTACATCTATATAATTTATAAATACACATTGTGTGTACTTTCACAATTCTCGCATAAAATGTCACATATTTGGAGATCCAATGTTATTGTGGCTTGAATATTAGATGTCCCCCTGAATCTCCTGTGAAGGAAGGAATATTCAGAGGTAAAATGTTTAAATTATGACAACTGTGACCCAATTGGTCCATCCTATTTTGAATGGACTGACAGGGTGATAATTATAGACGTGTGAGACATAGCTGGAGGAGATGGGTCACTAGTGGAATGCCCTGGAAAGGTGTATCTTCCCTGCAGCCCCTTATCCCTACTCTATTTCCTGACCTCATCACAAATTGAGCATCTTTCCTCTGCTGGGCCATTTCCCCCATGATGTGCTGTCTCACCTTGCCTCAGATAAATGGAGTCAGTCATCTATGGACTGAGACCTCTGCAACCATGATCTTCAAACTTTTACTTCTCTAATTTATTCTTGTCAGATATTTTGGTCACAGCAATGAAAAATTTAACTAAAACAAGTACAGTAATAGATCATAAAACCACATATCTAATTTCTTCTATTCCTGGAAAACTGAGATTTCTACATATTCTGACTAAAGTATAAGAGAGTTATAAACAGATAATAAATAAGGTCCAAAAAATTATTAATATTATTTAGCTCATAAGCAATACTAAAAACTACAGGTATCAAGTAATAAGGCTCTGAAGAAAGTGATTTATCTGACACATTCACAGACAGCTAATAAGGTTTTTTTCTCTGCACATGAAAATATGTGACAACAGATATTCTGTGTATAATTTCCACATTTTATATGATGTGTTCTACCAACAAATTTAATGATACTCAATTTAGTAAAATTTACTTAATCCATAACTCAGCAGTTTTATTGACTAAGAATATTAATGAGATTGAGGATTCTAGACTATCCTAGAGTACAAAACAGTATTATCACCCTCAATCAGGAAGAAAATAAAAAATAGCCCTTTCTTTTTTCATTTTTAATTTGGTTTCATCCAATGTAATAAAAAGGTCAGCAGTAAGCGTACCAAATCAAATGAGTGTGGAAAATAAATTCATTTGAATAGTTTAATAAATTTGGAAGGAGGAAAAACTGTCCAAAGATTGAATGTAAATCTTACTAAAAGTCTTTGTGAGTTTCAATAGTCAATTGTGTACAGATAAATTATTTTTGTATACTTTTGAATGCACTCCTTTTACAGATGGAGAAGCTGAGATATAAAAAGTTTACACAGTTCACTAAAGTTCTTATAGAAAGCTACACTAACCTTTGTTTTCATCTACTGCCCTTTCTACTATTCCATTAGCATACTCTTCAAGTATCAACTGATTTTCTAGCAATCATTTGGTAAGGTCCAATGACAGAGTCAATAACATTTTCATCCACTCTTTAAATATGAAATCTTATCTATTAGGCCTTTTCCTTTATGCTTGCACATTAATATCAACCAATTAATTGCTTTCTAAATATTGTTTATTATCTTAGTCATCACTAAATTGTCTTACAATGTTTTCCACACAATGAATGTGTCAAAATCAAAGTGGATCTATAACACTTTGGCTCTTGTAACCTTGCCAGTTCAGTGTCCAATAATTAATTAAAATATAACAAGAGGGACTGGAAGGGTGACTCAGCGGTTATGTCACCTACCTGGCATGCATGAAGACCCAGATTCAAACCCCAGCAGCACGTACACAACGAACTGTCTATGTAATAAAATCCACATGAAAAACTAAATAAAATGGATTTTCCCATTATTTCTCTATCTCTCTCTTTAAAAAATATAATAATAAAAAATATTTATACAAATTTAACTATTGTTTCAGCTTTAATTCAGTTTCTTTTATATTCATTAAAGTCAAGTAAAATTTAAGTCAAATCCTTTTATTAAAGTACCTCCTATAATATACCATATTACTAAAAATATTAAAACACATTCTTCTACATAAATAATTGGAATGTAGATCAACAAATAATATGAATGTTTAATTCTATATGATAGATTTTTATTTTTGCTTCTTTCTTAATACTTGCATATTTCTTGAATTTTGAAAAAGGAACATGGATTATTTTGATAAAGTCAAAAATTTCATCATTCTTAAGAATATTCAAGGTCTCTCTGAAAAAAATATTTTTTTAAACAACGGATTGGTCTGATATCAAACCACCAATAGGAATGGATTCAAACAAAGATACATTGTGCCATAATAGAGATTGCATAACTATACAATCTAGAAGGGTTGATTTCGAATATTGGTTAAATGTAATGTCAGCATAGTACTTAATTCTCCCATCTTTACCGTTTCACATCCACATCCAGCAGGGTGCAACCTCACAGCTCAAGCTAAAGTGATCCACTCTCCATTATGAAACCACATCTGACCCTGCTTCGTATGAGAACTACACCAGTTATAGTAGCACTCATCCTTGACTGTGAGGGTGAATTTTTTACTACAAGACACCCATCATTGCTATGACTGAGCAATAACTCAAGGAAATAACAGTGATCAGGTCAATAATTTATCAACTAGTGCTAAAAATAATTTCTGGGCCTTTGGTGTAAATCAGAAATGACAAGGAAAAGACTGCCCTTTGCTTCCCCTTCTGTTTAGGCTTTCCGCTGCTACTCATTTTAATCTGCTGTAGTCTGTTTTTATCTATTTAAGAAATAGCTATTGGGGATCACACTTGGTGAGTTGAATGAGTGAACTTCTCTAGTTTTTCATTTGGCAGTTGTATCAAACTTCCTAGAAACAGCCACGAAAAAGACATACGAAGCTCTTGTGGTGTAAAACATCTGATATAATTAGGATGACTTGTAATAAAGATATATCCTGTCTAATATTATCTTTGCTTTACAGAGGAAGAAATAGACACCAAATGAAAAGGTTATATAAACTGCCTAAATCTATCCCATGCTTTCTGTGATGGAACTTAAGTAAACTCAATTAAAAATTTAGGCCTTTATTCCTCATTCATATAAGTTCCATACTACAAGTTTGGAAGAAAGCAAAGGAAAAAAATATAATTATAGAGAGTGTTTATTCCTGTATTTTTACAGATTGCTCAAACATTCCAAGAGTCAAATTTAAGAAATCAGTTCGTCAGAGCTCATGTTGTCAAACTAAGGTAAGTAAAACTATATCAAAAACTATATAAACATCAGTACAATTAGGCACATTTGACAGCACAGATAATAAATGACATGTTCATGATAATTACTGTAATAAAAGGAAAATAGAATCCTGGGCAACTTAAAAAACAGTTCAAAACAACATCATCTATGACTGATGTGACTACTAATGTAAATAACCATATTACATCGATTCTTTTTTTTTAATTCTATTGAGGAGTTGTGTTGTTGTATAATCATAAATGCATATATAATGACAGTATGATATGCCCCTCATCCTAATCCAGAATGACCCCCACATCACTCTCACCAGTCTCTTGACTCTTCTATATCCCCCCATAACAGATGTAAATGCCATATATGTATGTATATATGTATATATATATGTGTGTGTGCATATATATATTATTGTGCATTTTTCATAATTAAATGATTGCAGAAGTATTATCTGACTTCTTGGAGGAGTCAAGAGTAAGCTACATTATTGATTCCCCCCCTACATCCCTCCCTATAATCCCTTCTTTTCTGCTCCCTCTCTTCTTCTCCCCGCAATACACACATATATATGGTCACCCTAGATTATGTGTTGCTTCAATTTTGGTGAATCTAGTACATGAACTTGACCATTCACCCAAGCCTGGGTTTTGCTCTAGCCTCCACAAATGAGGGAAAACATTCAACCCTTAAGTCTCTGGGTTTGGCTAATTTCGCTCAGCATAATTTCTTCCATTGCCACCCATTTACCTTCAAATGCTTTCACATAGCTTTCAATGTTTCTAATAGCTAGTGGAACTCCATCGTATATATGTATGTGTATTATATATATGGAAATATATATTTATACATAGTAATAATAGGAGGAGTATGTGTGTTAGTTTTTTGCCATTCCTTCCTTAAGTACATACTTATACAAGTGATGTGAATTATGTTGATCCTCCACCTACAATGGTCACCCTGACTGACGTTCCCACGAAGGTCTTAAATACCCACATTGTTCAATCCATCAAATAATATACAAAATTTCTTTGATAGGGAGAGATTTTTCTCAAGAACTAACTTATAAAAATTGGACAGGTCAAATAAGTTTGTTCTTTAAAGAGAGAAAGACAGTGAGAGAGATAGACAGACAGAGAGATTCAAGTTTTATTTAGTTTTTCACATGGCTTTCATT
The DNA here is from genome assembly GCA_004027875.1 of Aplodontia rufa. Classification (NCBI taxonomy): domain Eukaryota; kingdom Metazoa; phylum Chordata; class Mammalia; order Rodentia; family Aplodontiidae; genus Aplodontia; species Aplodontia rufa. Next base: position 71,566 of record PVKS010004151.1, read on the forward strand.
ACTCTGACACTTAGCTGTGTACGTGGGTACTAGGGATCGAACCCATGTACTCCCACATGCCAGGCAAGTGCCATAACCACTGAGCCACCACTCCAGCCCAAGTTTTAATGAGGATTTAAAGTAGTAAGAGTCTATGGGAAGGGTATTTTCCAAAATGCATAGTCACCTCAGTGCACATTTACCTTAGTGCTTTGTTATAAAAGCCTCTGTACTAGTTACTAATGCTCAACAATTTAAGCCCTTAAAACTTATAGTAGTAAATGAACTACATGCATTTCCTCTCCTCTGTTCACTTCACATTTACTCTTCAACTGCAACCTGGCTGCTGATGACATCACAAAATATGAACTGCTTTTGCCAAGTTCAACAAAGACATCCAAAGTACAAAATCCAAAGAAGTCATACTCATACTCCTCTTGGACCTCTCAAGGGTATTTGACACTATTGGCTTATCCATAATACCATGCCTTGATACTTTTTTTTTTTTTAAAGAGAGAAGGACTGTGAGAAACAGAAAGAGACAGAGAGAATCAATTTTTATTGAGTTTTTCACATGGCTTTCATTGCTCTGACACTTAGCTGTGTATGTGGGTGCTGGAGTTTGAACCCCTCTACTTGCACATGCCTGGCAAGCACCTTAACCATGGAGCCACTGCTCCAGACCCCTATCCCTTCATTCTTACAACCCTACACACTTTGATTTGCCTCTACTTCTCTAGCGACTCCTTCTCAATTTCCTTTCCTACTTCTTGTCCCTACTCTGTACATTTCCCAAATGTTATTGAACATCAGGCTGTGCTGTAATCTATACATCTCTCAGTTCACATTCATTCTTTTCAGTGGCTTCATCAACAAATAAATGCTTATTAATCTCAAAGTTGAATCTCTGGGCCAATCCTCTTTCAGCTCTCAATACACACAGTCATTTCCTTGATACCATAACATGGATAGCTTGCAGAAAACTCAAGTTGAGTATATTCAGACCTGAACCTATCATCTCTCCCCTACCAAATATGTTACTCTACTAGTGTTACCTATCTCAGTCGATGGCATCACCATTGATCTAGTAACTCAAGAAAGAACTCCAAGACTCATCTTTAATTCCTATCTCTCTCAAACACATAATCTTATCATTTAATCCTCACAGTTCTACTTTCTGAATATCTCTGATATCTATAATTATTCTTCACACTTCCATCATCCATTTCACTCCTTGTCTATGAACTGCCTGGAAGACTATAGTCTTGCTCCATTCCACACTCTATGAAACAAACCAAAAAATTTTTTTAAACTATACAGTATATGAACACACACACACACACACACAAACACACACACATATATATATATATATATATATGCATCCTGATGCATACATACATGAGTGAGATATATATATGAGATATAGAATAGTCACATATATGTGTGTATATATATATATAAGGGAGACATATATATATGAGATATATATACATATATATGAGACATATACATTGTGTATACACACATTTCAAGAAGTCTGTTAATCCTTGCTTTACCTGGTTTCCTCCTGCAATTCCATCTGCAGGATTCTCTTTTATTACTCTCCTTTTCAAAAAAAAAATTTTAAAGAGAGAGAGATAGAGTCCATTTTATTTATTCTATGACCTGGTTTTTATTTCTCTAACACTTAGTTGTGTATGTGGTGCTGGAGTTCAAACTCAGGTCCTCAATCATGCCAGGCAAGCGCTCTAACGCAGAACCACCTCTCCAGACCGCTCTCCTTCTTTTTCTTTATTCACCAATCCCACTAATCTTCTTTTGCTTCACTCTAACTAATCTCCAGAGCTTTGTAAAATCTGTCCCCTCTGCCTGAAACTTGCATACATACATATACCCGCTTCACACACACACCCCACTTTATCTTCTTTATTTTCTGTTTTTAAATATAAGTATGTTGGCAGAAAATTTGGAATAAAATAACTTCAAAAACCCAGGAGACAATTACCATTGGAAAAAAGTTTGTTATTCAAGTTTCCAAGAGGAAGGGTTATACCATATTTGGTTGGGGGTGGGAAGGGCACATGGGAAGCAAAGGTTAGTCAGAAGGCAGAGGCGATAAAGAGGAGTAGTAAGTAAAAGCCTCTACTAACATTTCTGCATAAAGGAATGGAAGAGGCAGGGTAAGCAGGCAGTTGTCTGGTTTGAATAACTACAAAGGGTTCTCAGACATAGGAACTAACATTAATTGTTTGGTACCTAGCCCAGATGTTATTAAGACAGATGAATAGTGGCTTTATTTTGTTAAAAACAAAATAAAAGAAGTGTTTGAGTTTGTGGACTCTGAATCAGTTAGTTTTCATTTGAAAGAGTGTTCAAGGGTGAGTTATTTACTACCAATAGGAATTAGCTAACCCTGGGAGGGGCAATTCCCAAGACGGCAAGGCCCCAAAATGTCAACTTATCAGATCACAGAAAATAAGCAACACATGTAACACACTTTCATCTGACCATTTCCTACTCAGGCTTTAGGTCTCAGATGAAATGACTCTTCACTGCCACTGCTAACCCAGACGCTTACTATAAAAATTTTTTGAATATACAGAAAAGTACAGAAAATAATAAATAAACCTATGCCTCATATCAAACTAACCAGATTTGTCAAATCAACATTTTGTCATATTTTAAACCTTCTTTTTTTCAAGAAACAAAAACTTGAAGATATGGTTGAAGTCTCCATTGTACCCCACTCCTTCCACTAGCTTTATTATTTGGTGACTATTTCATAAGTGCTTGCAGTGTGCCAGATACTGGAAGCAGTTATCAGTATAGAGCCTGCCCTCAGCAAAGAACAAAATCCAGTACCTATTTTGATGAAGACTGTGATCCAGCAAGGGAAGTCATATAGTTAATACATATGTAAAGGGATGAGGATGTATTCTTCCTGTATATAGTATATCTTTACTATTTCTTTACAGCATCCTTTGTTAAAGAAAATCAATTGTAAAATGTCTTATTTAAAAAAAATTCTGTACAAGTATTTATTCCCCCACATTTTCCTGTTAAATTTTTAAGTTTTTGATGTTAATATTCAGGTTTTAAGCTTGTGTATGGTATCAGGTAGAGATTTTATTGAAGTTTTTCCATGACCCATTTTCCTTTAGGTTTGTGTCAGCACTTCTGTGATACATTGTTTACATAGGTCTGTGCGTCTGTTTCAGGATGATCCATTTTGTTCCTTTCTACTAAGCTTAATAGTTAAGTGTGCACATAAAATCCACTGTTATGAGTTTTTCTGTTTCTTCTTGCTTCATATATTTTGAGGACATATTATTAGGTACCTATATGCTTAGAATAGTTACATTTTTCTTATTAATTGTTTTTTTAATCTAGATAGTTTACTTTTCTTATCCCTAATTAATGTGTTTTTTTTTTCATCTTAAAATCTCATATTTGACAATAGTATGATGAGTACACTGGCTTTCTTGTGGTGATTATTTTCTTAAAAATAAGCTTGTTGAATGTTTTAGAACATATCACATAATATTCACACTTTTTTATTTTGGGCCATTAGTGATTTTCCCCACCTTCATGTGAGCTCAGCACTGCATTTGAAATGAAATTTATAGTATTTTGTCTAGCATTTCTAGTTCTATATGGAAAGGGTTTTTTTAAAAAAATCATTTACTTTAAAGATATCAGACATGAAAATTGTAATTATTAGCTCAGTGTATGCTTCTCCATCTAAACCTCAATATCCATGAGAAAGAAAACTTTGAACCCCAGTTATAGCTAATTATTGCAGCAGAGCAGAAATTTAGAATAAAAATAAGCACAAGAAGGTATTTATTTAATATTTGTTAAGGAGATATTAAATTAGTTCCTGGAATTAATAGTAGTTTCAAATTGGCAACTAAGATGAGAAGAGGAGGCCAAGAGGCATATGAAGGCATCAAACCAAATTTGCCTAATGTCCTTCTTCAGAAAAGATGGCCAAGGTCAGACGGTTTATGTGAGTAATTAACATGAAAGAATGTGGAACTTGTCTAGGTTTTAGTTACTCAGCACCTTTAATGACATTATCAAGTTCCATTTTTAGGAATGTGGTTATCTATGGCTAATTGAAATGGGCTATAAAATCTTAACATATGAATATAAAAGTTAAAATTTGCTATTATAACCAGATGAATAGGTCTAGATACCAGAAAATTAACATAAGCTTCCATATCTCATAAATTTGAGATCTCATAACTTTAGTCCCAATCTAAATAGCTATGACATTTCAACTTCAAAGCCAGCTATACTGTGTGGTAGGGACAGTGTACAACTGTGCATTGAAATCAAATATGGGGGCTAGAGTGGTGGCTCAGTGGTTTCTTCACTTGCCTGGCAAGCACAAGGACCCCAGTTCAAAACCCAGCAGCATGTACGCAACTAAGTGTTGGAGCAACGAAGGCCATGTGAAAAACTAACCAAAGTTGTTTCTTTCTTTCTCCATCTCTCTCACTGTCCCTCTCTCTTTAAATAAAAAAAAAAAAAGAAATCAAATATGGGGGACAGCATTGTGACATATCATCACATATACAAATGCCATTCTGTAAATCTGCTCTACAGGTAAATTCCTCAAGTGAATTTTTAAAAAGATTTAATCAAGAATAATATATAGGCAGTATAAATTATCATTATTATACATTTTTAAAATATATTTATGATTTACAGGCCAGATGGTAGTGGTGGTGTGATAGCAGATGTTGTCATGAAATTTCGATTCACTAGAAGTAACAATGGAGAATCAATGAAAGGCAAAGTTCAGGCTGTCCTACAACAAATGCTGAATAACTCAGGAAACTTGGAGATAAACCCTTCTCCTGGGATAACAAGCAAGTACCATTTCTTTTTTTTTTTTTGTATAGCATTTTATTTCAATATACCTCTTAAGTTTACTAATTCAAATTTACATCTTAATTAAATCATACAGACTTTCTTTGTAATTAAACTTTATAAAAACAATATATTACAAAAGCTCTCTAAAACATTCCATTTTTTAAACTTCTCAGTGGTTAGGTTTATTTTAAAATAGCCTATTTTCTTTTTAAATGGAATAATTTCAATATGGGAGGAGACCTATTTCCTAGTGTCCAGATGAGGGCAATAGATTTTAATTTTTTCCAACATGCCTTTTTCCATTCTAATTTGAAACCTGTATATAATAAAATGAAGTGAGAAAGCAAACTTGGTATTAAGCAAATTCACTGACTTGCTGAAATTGTTTAGGTTGATATTTTAAGGGAATTTCCAATAGCAACTAATTTTAGAGTTCAGAATCTAAATAGCCTTTTGGTTTCAGTTTTCTTCTTTGTAAAATGGAACCCTGTCCTGATATTTCAGGAAACTGTGATGATGATGTTTCTTCTTCTTTTTTTTTAAAGAGAGAGAGAGGAACAGTGAGAGAGAGAGGGAAAAAAAGAATCAATTTTATTTAGTTTATCATGTGATTTTCATTGCTCTAACAGTTCATTGTATATGTGGTGCTGGGGTTTGAACTCATGTCCTCGCATATGTCAGGCAAGCACTGTAATCTCTGAGCCACAGCTCCAGTTGCAATGATACTTTTCTAAAAAAAAAATAATTTTTTTAATTGAAACATAGTAAGTATGCACACCTATGAGGTATCATGTTATTTTAATATGTGCATATAACACAATGTACTAGATTAGGGGAACCGGCATATCTATCACCTCAGACATAATATTTCTTTGTATTAGGGGCATTTAAAATCCTCTGTACTAGCTATTTTGAAACATTCAACTAACTGTTGTCAACATCGTTGTCCTAAAGTACTATAGAGCTTTAAAGTTATTCCTCCCATACAACTGCACTCCTGAACCCACTGCCCATCATATCGCCATATCTCCCACCTCTACCCACTTCCCAAGCTTAAGTAACCATTATTCTGATCTCTACTTCTTTTGAAGTCAACTTTTGAGCTTGCACAAATGAGAACATGCAATATTTGTCTTTCTGTGCCTGACTTATTTTCATTTAACATAATGTGATCTGGTTCTATCCATACTGCTGCAAATAATAGAATTTCATTCTTTTTTATGGCTGAATAATATTCTACTGTGTTTATGAACCACATTTTTTCCCCATTCTTCTGTTAATGGACACCTGCACTGGTTCCACATCTTGCTATAAGTGAACAGTGCTGCAAAAATAAGCATGGTGTACAAATGTCTCTTTCACAACTTATTTCAATTTATTTGGATATATATCCAATAGTGGGCCAGCTGAATCATAGAGTGTTTCTATTTCTAGAGTTTTGAGTCACCTCCAGGCTATTTTCCACAATGAATATGCTAATTTGCATGATTATGTGTATAATTTTGCATTGTTTGATTTCATCCTACTCTGTAAGCTTCCTAAAGGCAAGAATTACTCTGTCTTGTCCACCTTTACTGTCCTTCTACCACCCAGTATCTAGCATATAACAGATATCCAATAAATAATTATGCATGAGTGAAAGAAAGGAATTACTTAATAAAGGATACCCCCTCCAACTTTGCCTTTTACTACTATTTTAAGAAACCATGCTGGACATGGTGGCACATGCCTGTAATCCTAGCTGTTAAGGAGGCTGAGGCAGAAGGATCACAGTTTCAAAGCCAGCCTCAGCAATTTAGAGAGGCCTAAGCAACTTAGGGAGAACCTGTCTCAAAATAAGAAAATAAAAAAGGGCTAAGTATGTGACTCAGTGGTTAAATGCCCCTGGGTTCAATTCCTGGTACAAAAAAAAAGCCATTAGTTACTCATAGTGAATTCAAAATTAAAAGGATTTTCACAGCTCCCAGACTGTGGTAGCATGCACCGCTAGAGCAGCACTAGTTGTTAAAATATTGGAATACTATCCTGTTTGTTGGTAAACAATCACTATATTTGGCACACAAAGTTGTCCCCCAGGTTCTCTAAATACCTGCATTCCCCACCATGGACTCTCTTCTCTTATCCTCTGCAACTAAAGAGTACAAGCCTGCAATCACAGGTACTCAGATGGTTGAGGCAGGAGAATCACAGTTGGCCAGCCTGGGCAACTCATTGTCTCAAAATGAAAACTAAAATGGACTTGGAATTATAGTGCAGTGGTTGAGTACCCCTGGGTTTATTCTCTAATACCACAAGAAAAGAAAACAAAAGGAAAAAAAAGGTGATAGGGAGAATAAGTATAATCCAAAGTAGTTATTAGAAGTTGCAGAACCTAGAGATAAATAAAATGTTAGTATGATGAGAAGATGAAATTTGAGATATTTTCTAGCTCTCAGCAGAAGTGGTATCTTTTACTAAAGGAGTAAATATAACATAAATACAAATTTTGGATTAAAATCTGGTCACATTAAGTTTGAGATGACCACTGGACATGCAGGACAAACTGTCCTGTAGGCAGACCTTCACCACTTGATACTGGTACAGCTTTCTTTCCAGGATGTCCCAGCATTCCCTGCATGCAATACATGCACTAACTCTACTGACTTTATTGCACCACAAACATCCTATACTTCCATGCATTTATGCCCACTCTGCCTTCTATTTGGCATATCTTCTCTCTTATATGCTTGAAAAATTCCTTTTAGCTTTTCAAAATACAGTACATGTCATTTCCTCCAGCCCAAATGTCATTTCCTCCTCCATAATATCTTCTGTGTTCCTTTGGTAAAATTAGTTACTCTCCACATTCTCCTTTTCACTTTGTTTTATAATTCATTTGAATAATTATTTGTTTTTTTTTTCTGTAAATAATATGGGGCAGACCTCTGTAATTTGCTCATTGTTAAATCTGCAGCACTTAGATGAGTGGAGTAATACATACATATACCAATATATACTTTAAAGTATACTTGAATAAAGGAACAACTAACTTCTGCTACATTTATCACATTATATCTCAATGATTTAATTATGTTCCTGTTTGCCCAACTGGAGTGAGTGTCTTGAGAGCAAGGAAATCTGAAGTATTTGATGGTACATTTTATCACAATTTTTTTGTTTTGTTTTTATTCATTTTTTATTAGTTACAAAAATTTTAGCACAAATTTTAAGGTGCTTAACAGTAAGTGCGGGAAAGTTGTAAACACAGAGATTACAGGACCATGACTCAAACATTCTTTCCACTGGTTAGGATGAAGCTTAGGAATCAGCATTTCAGCAAATGCTCCCAGTGATTCTGATTCTGGTTATCTGAGTGTTAAACTTTAAGAAATAAAGAAGGAAATTATTTTCAACATGTCTTTTGTTGATCTTACTCTCATTCTTTTTTTAACACTAGCAATTACTGGCCAGGATACAGAAAAATTTCTCACTCAAGGTAAGTTTTGAAATTATTTTATAAACATGCTTGATAAAATATAAGGAGTTAAAGTGGAAGTGTTTTGTGCCATCTACCAAGATTGTATCTATAAAGTTGGTACCTCTATTTTGAATTCATTCCAGTGTGTTTTTGTTGAAACAAGACACTACTGATCCCACCGATCCATTGAGTGATGTTTAAACTATTTCTACCTTTAAATAAAAAATAAATGAAGTAGAAGTGAAGTACCACCCACTAGGTACTCAGATTGACCTCATGGAAATTTTTTGTCAGTTTTGGGAAGCTTTTACTGCCCAATTCTATGGTAGCATTACTGTAGACTTGCAAATTATGTTTGATGACACCATTTATGTATCTTATCCTAACCAACAGAATAGCTTGCTCTGTTATTGATTCAGATCAATTCACAGAGTATAATAAAAATAATTATGAAGAATCTTGTCAGTTTTGGGTCCTCAACCTGACAGGAAAGTCACTATGTTCTAACAACATCCTGCATACTCTCATGTTAGGGTAGCAGAGACATAATCCCTAGAAAAGAGCAGTTTATTTCTCTTCCCAAAAGAAAGTAGTTAGAAATTAATTAAATATACCTAGATTGCTGGCCTATATCAAATACTTAAATAATTTTACAAAGTGACAGTACCTCTGTGGAGATTTTTAAACTTCACTATACATTTAGTTCATGATTATTATGAATAAAAATGTGTTTTCATAATTCATTAGGGAATTTATCTGCAGGATGCAGCAAAAGAACCTATGTTCCACACATATTCTCAATGGAAGTCTAGTCCTCTAGCTGGGAAAGTGGCAAGAAAAATACCTATTGAAGCAGGGTACAACTTGAGAGCCAATCCAGCAAAAGAAATAGTTGGTAATTTACTTCTAATTGCTTGGTAATAGACTGTAAAAGAAAAGAAAGCACAGAAATCGAGAGGAATTATGTGATTAGCCCACCACAGCCCATTTCAGCTCTAGCAATGGAAGTGCTCATGGGCTTCTTAAGACATTTAAATAAACCTATACACTAGAAACTAGAAATGTTTACTCACCCTAAAGACTGTACTGTAGCCCTACAGCCTCCACCGTTCAAGGGCACATTTGGCTCTGGGTCGGGTCTGGAGGTGGACTGGAAACTTCATGATAAACTGCAGTACCACTAAGGAAGCTGCTTGATGAGACCAGTTTTTCTCCGACTTCAGTGTGTATCTCTCATCAAAATGTACCTTCTGAATTGTTCTCTGATATGGGTTTGGAAGTCAGCGTTTCTAAGTTCCCAGCGGATATCTGTGCTGCAGGTCCACAAACCACCCTGGGAATAGCATTTTACGAAGAAGGGAATTTCCCAGGAGTGTTAGTATTAGCTGGCATATCCAACACTGATCAATCCTAACCCTCACCACTCATGAAGATTCCAGACAACTTTGAAGCTGCTCCTGAATTTGAAACCTAATGCCAATTAAGTTCAGGAATGTTCTCTAGAATGCAGTCAATAAGCAACAGTAGTCACATGTGTACTTTAAAGGTAATAGTATGTTTTTTTTTAAAAGAGCTAGAGGGGAACAGTGAGAGAGATAAAGAGAGAATTTATATTTAGTTGTTCATGTGGCTTTCGCTGATCCGAGACTTCGATGTCTACGTGGTACCAGAGTTCAAACTCTCCTACTCATGCATGCCAGGCAAGCGCAGTAACCAGCCAAGCCACCACTCTGGCCTCAGTAATAGCAAATTGATAATGCTGTTCAAAAGTAGAGAAAAATACATAAAAGACAAAGTTATAAATGATGAAATAATAAAGGAATCATGGTCTTCCCAGCTAATTGATACCGTCTTGTCCTTAGAATGTGGGGCCCGTCCAGACCTAATAACACTGTCTGAAGAAAGAGTCATTGGAGGTACTCTAGCTGAGGAGGGTGACTGGCCATGGCAAGTCAGTCTACAGCTCAATAATGTCCACCACTGTGGAGGTGTCCTGATCAGTAACACATGGATCCTGTCAGCAGCTCACTGCTTCACCAGGTGAGGCCATCACTACCCACTCATCTGGGAACAATTAAGGTAGGTGGGTGAAGACTGCACCCACTACCCCCTAGACTCAACATGATTGGATAGAGTCAGAAGTAGTTAAACGCAAAGAGTATTAAGGAGTCTTTTCTTCCTGTTCATTGAAATCAAATGTTTTATCTTCTTTTTGCTTACTAGTTCACTATAGTTCTCAGTTTCAGATAATAGGGTACCCATCATGGAAAAGAACAAAGATTTATATGTCAGAATGTTTAATTTAAATCCTAACTAAGAAAACTTAAGAAAATTACTAACCCCCCTATATATCATGTTTTTTCTTTTTTAAATTTACACACAATACTATTATCTATGTCTTACTGTTGTTGGTAGGATTTTAGGATGTTAATGTAACCATATGTTAAATATTTGTTATGGAAGATTCATACATTATATCATGGAATCTGATCAGTAGACCAATGGGTGACCTAAAGACTGCTCAATGCCTTTAATTTATTCATCCAAAAGTTGTTGGATATCTATGATGAGCTCAATATTATGTGTTGTAGAAGCACTAGTATAAATGAAACACTATTCCTGCCTTCAGGGAACTTAATTTTAATATTGGAGGAAGAATACACACACACAAAAAAAAATTGATGATTGTTGTGGAGTCCAGTTATCAACGCACAGTGAGACCACCAGAGACCAGGAAAAAAAAAATATTTTAGGGAAAGATAAGAAACAGAAAAGAAACAGGCTGGTGCACCAGGGCCACTGCTCCAAAGCAAAGTTCAGGAAGAGCAGCAGCCCTGGGTGATTCTCAAGCTATTTTATTTTTTTTAAGAGAGAGGGACAGCAAGAGAGAGAGAGAGAGAAACAATTTTTTAAATTTAGCTTTTCATGTGGTTTTTTCGTTGCTCCAAGACTTTGTTGTAGTGGTGCTGGGGTTTGAACTCACGTACTTGCACAACCAAGGCAAGAGCTGTAACCTCTGAGCCACCACTCCAGCCCCCTCAGGCTATCTTTAAAGGAAAAATTTGGCAGACTTACAAACAGATTCATTTCTTGGAGAAAGAAATGCAGACAGCAAGTTTTAGTTTATCTGTTACAAATTGCATCTTGCGGGCCAGCAGGACAGGCTAGGTGGGGAGCTGAACTATCTATATCTGAAACCGGCAGCTTGTGAGAACCTCTGGAGAGAATCTTCCCAGAGACAGTTACAATGACCTTGACTATGACCACATTATTTTATCTCAGGTAGTTCTGCCCATCCAGCACAACTCAATCTTAATTAAATATATTGTTTTTATATCAAGGGGGTCTCTACCTTTTTACATGATCACTTACAGTGTAAGTAAAGTTAGACATCTTACAATAATTCTTAATTTAATAACTCCTTTGTAAAAAAAAAGTTTATTAAACCAAGACAAAATACAAGTTAATAAGACAGGTACAATTTCTGAATAAAAGTTTTAGGAAAGCCCAAATTATTCTACACTGTTCTTTGCTATCTTATAACTCAATATTTATAGATAGTGAATGAATTCGAAATTTATTATATATAATACTTCAAAAATTACACAGTTTCTGATTTAGATTGGCAGATTTATTCAACTTTATCCCTTATAATACAAGAAACAAAATTCTAAAAAACATCCCAATCATCATTGCCACCTGAAAGGCCAAAAGAAAGCATGTCACTAGTTGATTTCAATTACACTCTAAAAATGTAAATGCCTGGACTTAGCAGCCACTTAGCATAACCAAGGATGCCTTAGAAACTGGACTGGATTCCAAGCCCTATTTAGACACAACTATCAAAATTTAAGAAAAGGATATCAATATACAGAAGTCACAATTATAAATATCATCAATGATTACCAAAAAAAATTTCAGGGAACATCTTTGAATTTTGCTACCACAAATCCTTCAATTCACTACCATGATGAAACCACATGAAACAATATGTTGGTCCCCTCCCTAAAGACTATATTGTCACTTGAGAACCACCAATGAGGATTTGTTACCTTACATAAGGACATAAAAGTGGTGAGGCCCTATCAGAGAGGATTACTGAACTGTCACCACTTTCATGAAGCTTTCCCTGTTATTCTCTAACCTACCTATCTATTTACACAGAAATTTTTATCTGTTTTTTTACAGTAGTCTTTATGATTTATGATAGTATAATTGTCTCAGTCTCTGCACTAGTGTGTGGCACTCATCAAGGAAAGAGGCCACAATTATTTAGATTTTTACTTCCAGAGACTCATACTATTTCTTATACAATGTAGACACTTACCAATCGCTTGTTGGACCGTAATTATTGAAAATCACAGCTACGTTCATTGAGTACCAAACCATGTGCTTGGCATACTTCACTTATTTCATCAATATTTAACAGCTGTATGAGAGAACATTGTCAATCAAATTTTATACATAAACCAAAAATCAGAGATAGTAACTAGCTTGCCATAAATAATAATTCTTCTAATATGTGACATAGCCAAGATTTAAATGTAAATATAATTGATTCTAAAACCATGTTCTTTCTGGTTTGCTGGAAGGAAGAAAAAGAGGGAGAAAATAATGAGAAAAAGAGTGAAAGAAGGGTCCCTTTAGAATCTCCCCAGTAAAGACCCTGAGTAAAAGAATTTGAATATAATATAAAATCATAAATATGCTTGTTTTTAAATCTTTTTCTTCAGACTCTTTAAGTAGATTTCACTCTTACATAGGCTACGATGCCTTGTAAAAGTATTTTCTAGACATATAATATTTATTTTTCATTAGCTCCACTATCTAAACTCCAAAAACTGTTAAATTATTATTCACTTACATTTTGTTCTTATTCAACCACAGAAACAATGTTAAGTCAATCATCCTTCAGAAATACACATCCTTATTTTCATTAGTATGTACAGAAATTTCTCTCATTTCATATTTTTTCACCAGTCATCTGGCATCCTGCTTCCACTGCCCTTTCTCTACCTAAAAGTCTCACACTTAAAATATTTGAAATGTCTTTAAATATGCTTGCACCTGCAAAACCTAGAGAGTTATTATGCTGTATATGTTTTAATTTATGAAAAAAGCATTGTATATAATTCTGATATTGTTTCTTTCTGTATTTACTCAATCCTGGGAATTTTCATCTGGTCCACTGATGCATAACAATGCATTGTAAGCAGTCATCACATTTCCTTCACCAACACACTTTGCTCTAACTTCCTAGTGTCACAAAGAGTTTGCCCAACATACGCAAAATATTCATATGTGTAATTCTACTAACCTTTATGGGTTTCTTTAATATGTACCTGAAGTACTTATGAAGTCTGACAAATATTCCAGAATGTTTTTACATTTACATCTTCACTGATAACACAAAAAAGTTCCAATTTCCTCCTCACTAACATTGGCACTATTCTCTTCTTTGTTTGTATTTTTCATCATCCATATTAATAGGCATTAAATGCTCATTGTGTTAACTTCTATGTCTTAGTTACTAATAAATTTGAATATTTTTTCATATATACACAAGCCATTTGGACTTCCCTTTCCATAAGCTGTCTATTTATACTTTGCCTATTTTATAATGGTTTTCCTGCCCATTTATTTTTTGTTTATAGACTTTAATCTATATTCTGTAAAACATTTTTTTTTCAGGGCTGAGGACTGAACTCGGGGTCTTGCATGTGCTAGGCAAGTGCTTTGCCACTGAGCAAATCTCCAATCCCTCTGTAAAAAATTTAAATATAAAATATTGCCAATATTTTTTCATAGTTTCTCATCCATAGTCTAAAGTTGTTTGAGGTATTCTTAATTTTGATTTAGTGATATTCACTAATTTTTTACCTTATGTGACATGTTTTGAGGGCTTAGCTAAAAAGTCTTAATTTCTGCATTACAATGATAATTTTCTGTATTTTTTATATTAGTCATATATTTTTCCTAGTTCTCTCTCCCTATATATATGTATATACACACATGTACCTATCTACATATATGTATGCACACACATTTACAATAAGCAGCACACTTAATACAGAAACATTAATAATATAACAAGGATGTCGCCTATCACTACTATTTAAATTGAGCATTTTTCTCAAAAACAAAAGAAAAGGAAAAATATGGATTGAAAGGAAAGAGTTACAGCTAAAATGGCTGTTACTTTAGATTTAATTGCTTGAATGGAAGGGTACAGAAAAGGGAGAGATCAAAGAGATTTGTGTATACTAGTTATCATTAAAGTATTAGACTATGCTCACTGCAATACAAGAACAAGGTATTCATCACTTCAAACCATGTTTTGTAAAGTCATTGTTTGGTTCTTTAGGCAAATTTCCATTTGTTTTGCCAGTAAAAAGTTAAATGCATTTACTAGCTTATAATACAAGAATATATAACAAAGAGATTTTGATCAAATAGTTCCTAGATGACAGAGGATGGCAAATTCAAAATCCAAATATTTGAAGTACTCACAAATTGCCTATTCAAATAGCATATTTTCATATTATTTCAGCTATCCTAATCCTCAACAATGGACTGCCACCTTTGGTATTTCTATAACATTTCCTACACTGAGAGTAAGAGTGAGAAGTATTCTAATCCATAATGATTATAAAGCCTCAACTCATGAAAATGATATTGCAGCTGTGCAACTTGAAAGAGCTGTTACGTTTACCAAAAATATCCACAGCGTGTGTCTCCCAGAGGCTACTCAGAATATCATACCTGGTTCTACTGCTTATGTAACAGGATGGGGATCTTTAACTTATGGCGGTAAGTATTTCAGAAAAAAAAACCAAACAATTTAACAACAGTATTTCCTGTAATTCACTATTATGTACCATTTTTTAAATTAGGAAATGTTGAGGACAGTTTCTTTTGATAGAAACGCCCTGTATTCTGGTCTTCTTAAACTCTGGCTAGTGGAAGTTTTCTCAGTAAAACATAGCAACGATATACCCATAGAAACTATGCAGAATTCTCAAACATAGTATTAAGGCAATGGAAAAGAAAGTGAAAAAGAAGCGTGATTTCTTAAATAATCCAGAGATCCTATGAAACTCCATTGGCTTTTCTATAAGGAAAAAATGCAAGGCTTGAATAGATATTGTCTAAAGACTTTAACAACCCTTAAGCTATCAACTACCCTTTAAAAGGTATTATGGGATGAAATAAATTCTTCTGACTGGCAAGTAACTCCATGTATACATAAGCATTGCTCATACTTGCTTGTTGAATGAATAAGGTATAAATTAAAATGAGGACAATATGAAAGAGCAAACTGAACCAAGGAGAAAAATAAGAGTATCAGCCAGTCAATGGAAGGTTAGCATCAACAGTTTTTCCCTGAGTTTTTATTCAGTTGTACATAAAATACAAAGTCTAATTCCCCCAGAAAATATTCCATTATGTTCTTTTAGCCCAAAGTAATTTGCAGTAACAGGTAAAAATCTGTGCCAGTTGTGGAAAACTGTAAACTATTCTGAGGGAACATCAGTATAAAACAGATTAATTCTTTAGCCTTAAACCCAGAGTGATTTCTCTTTTGCTGTTAAATTAAGGGTTACTCACTCTGTATGTAAGTTTCCAGTCCAAAGTCCATCAGTGTATAATATAAATGCTATCAATCAATTTTAAGATAGGAAATTTATTTGTTTTCTAAATGTCTAAGAGTTACTCAATCACAAAACTAGTGCAAAAAAAAAGGAAAAGAAAAAAATTCATCTGGCTAAAGGGATTATCTTCCTTCCCTATGAGAATCTTTTCTGTGAAGAAACTCCTATATACATCCTTAGGTACCTTACTTGCTAAATAGGGAATGTCTGGAGTGTATCTGTTCCTTGTCAAATTTGTAATAAGAATTACTAATTTATATATCCTGAAGATCATTTTATTTCTGCTTTTCTACTAAATAGGCAACACAGTCAGAGATCTTCGGCAAGGAAAGGTTACAATAATAAGTAACAGTGTATGTAATGCACCAGCTGATTATAATGGCGCTGTCTTGTCTGGAATGCTATGTGCTGGAATACTGGAAGGTGGAGTAGATGCATGCCAGGTAAGTACTAGACAATCTTATCAATGTCATCACCCAAGAAACTTATAAGTATTTACTAGCATGCTATTCTATTAGTCATAGAGGTAACAGTTACAATATACATCCCTGACTAAAATTTTATGATCTGAATTTTAGAGATAAAATTCTCTTAAGTTTATCTGTCATGAAAACGTTAACTTTCATTTCTTTAAGAGAGTGAGAGTAAGGAGAGAGAATCAATTTTATTTATTTTTCATCTGGCCTTTGCTTCTCCGACACTTAGTTGTGTGTGTGGTGCTGGATTTGAACCTGGGTCCTTGCACATGCCGGGCAAGTTCTCCAACTGCTGAGCAACAGCTCCAGAGCCTTAACTTTTAATTTTTTAATTGCTATGAACAGTTAAATAAAACTCTATTTTTCAGCATGGTGAGTATAGTTACTAATAGAGGATTACACTCTTCAAAATTCTAAGAGAATAATTTCAGATGTTCTCACCAGAAAAAAAAAAATGTTTGGTATTCAAAGTGATAGAGATGTTAGCTAGCTTGATTTAATTATTCCACATTATATTCATAAGTCATAGCATCATTTTCTGTCCCATAAGTGAATATAATTATTGTCAATTTCAAATTAAAAATAAATCATTCACTTAAGGTCAATAAAGAAAAATTAAAATTTGAGATATAAATAATTCTTGAAGCTATAAAATTTATTCAAAATTCTTTTTATTTTGAGTCACAAGAGTTCCCAAAATTGTGTAGTGGCACAAACAGAACAGAAGAAAACAAACTATTTGGATCTAGCTTGTAATTTTTAACCAAATATATAAAACTAAAGAATAAATATAAAATTCTTATCTTAAAGTAATTAGAATAAAATCTTAATACTAAAGATTTTAATTAAATTAGCTAAAGTTAATTGATGTGTTTACATCTTATAGGTTTTATTCCTTTGTCAGATATTCAATTCCATAGAGTCACAGGAACAAATACTTAGTGTCAAAAAATAAAAATTCTTTTAAATATTTCATTGACAAATATTTTAAACATTTTATTGACAAATCCACTACTATTTTCCAGGATGAGTTGCATAGAAAAATACGTTATATTCTTTACATAAAATGTTACTGACTTTCATATTTAGCACTCACAGTCTTGAAAAAGTAAATGAGAAATAGTATTTACAGTTTATGTAAGGACCCCAATCCACGAATACTCTTCTCAAAATGAAACATGTTACCAACTATAGGTTCTGTGTAGATAAACAAGATATATTTCTCAATTTTCAAGATGCCACTAATTACGCACTCAGTCCTTATTCCCTTTAAGTGGAGATGTCTTTGTGGTAGGGAGTGTTTCTCAATCACCTTTCTATTTCTCTTTACTGCTAGCCCTATAACAACAAATTCTCAAGTTTCTTGTTAACTTACTGAAGAATTTATAAAATAAAAACACCTCCACACTAACAATCCCAGAGCATTGTTTTGAACTCACTTAAGGACACTGTGACATTGAAGAGTGTTACTCAGGCTTCATTTGCTGCCCTTTACCTTCTGTGTATACAAATTCTGCTCTTTCTTTGACTCCAGTTCAAGTCATAACTTAACATGAAAATTTCCTTATGTGTACCATTCCAGGCCTTACTAATTGTCCGATGAAGTTATAATACATAGGATCTGCCTCAAAAAAATAACATTTACATAGAAGCTTATGAGATCCTATTTGTTTCATTTTTTAGTTCATTCATGAAATTTTTTCATTCAAAAACACTGTATGAATTACTTTCTATGCACTATTCTCTGTGCTAGCAGTGTTTCCCTGCACTCAGCAGGTCTATTGTCTAGAAGAAAGGATACAAGCTCAAATGTCTACAATCAAGTAGTGAAGCCAGCTACATTCCCCTTTTAGTTTAGCATTTGTCCATTCTTGATAAGGAAACATGCAGAAAATTTTGTTGCTATATATGAAAATGCCAAAATGAAACACTCTATTCTGTGTAATACGCACTAATAGAAAAGAATAGTAGGCATGGAGGTGGAAGGCAGGAAAGATAGTTGCAAAAATGAAATGATAGAAAATACTGGGAGCTGTTTAACTAGAGCTGGCATATATCATCCGTAAAAGGGAGGTGCTAATCAGCTTCATGCACTACTTGCCATGCAAGTTGGTGATTCATGCACTGACCCTTCTACCCATCCAAACCAGTAATTACACAGGTATGGAAAAGCCAAATACTCTGCAGTCAAATGAAGAGCTAACTTTTCTTGATGCACACACTTGGTAATAATAGTTAACTTTCAACAGTACTGACAGGCTGTACTTGAAGTGCATTGTGTTTTAAACCCATTTAAACTCATAAAAATTATTTACTGATGAGGAAATTGAGGCACGGAAAGTTGTTAAATAGCTTACTGAAGTTCACATAGTTGGTATGTAGACAATTCAAACACAGGCCACCTAGCTCCAGAGTCCACAGAATTAATCTTACATGTACGATGTGATAAACTTGTCTCCCAAACAAGATTATTACATGTATAAATATTTGCAGGTTAATTGATTATCATAATTGACTGGTAAATATCTCTTAAAAAGTGTTTTTGTTTATTGCCATGTAAATTTCTTCTCAATTATTCACCAAAGGAATGTGATGATATACTATGCATCAGACAAGATTCAGCGTGCTAAGGATAGTTAGATGTATAGAACTTTTAAAAACTCATTCATTCAATAAACATTTCCTTAGAGTTTTGTGGGCTAGAAGCTTAGTTTGCAGCAATGTCCAGAATAGGGTATGTTCTCTTCCCTGATGGAGATTACAGTATGGCTTGGAAAACACATATTGATGAAATATAATAAATGCAATGAGTATTGCAGAGAGATGCAGGTACTACAAGGGGAGCTGACCAGTGGGAATAAATCCAAGCAGGCACAGAAATGGGCTTGTATAAAATAATGTAGAAGCAGTGACAAGAAATACACACAATGAGAAACTAGTTTAGCCCAAAACTAGAAGTGAGGAAAGTGAGGAGAAAAGGAGCAATTCACAGTAGCCTTCCTGGAGGAGGCAAGCCTGAGGTGAACAGGAGACAACCAGGAGGTACCTTAGGAAGGTCTGGAGAACGAATCCCTCATATTCTCAGATGTGCTGAAGGGACAATGTACGTACTTAAAAGATTTCAGTAATTTTTGTATAACTTGTTATAATATTTCAAAAGGAAATAAGTGGACTTTCTTTATATAAGGGATTTGATTTCCTCTACTGTCACAGAATTCAACTCAAGATTTTGGGTTTGTCTGTCTTAAGTAATCAATCATTTTGTTTCCTACAGGGTGATTCTGGAGGCCCACTGGTACAAGAAGACTCACGGCAGCTTTGGTTCCTTGTAGGGATAGTGAGCTGGGGATATCAGTGTGGCCTTCCAGATAAGCCAGGCGTATACACTCAAGTGACAGCCTACCGCAGCTGGATTAAGGAACACACTGGAGTCTAGCACAATAAATGCATCTCTGTTGCAAAGTCTGTATGAAGGCGTACCTGTCTAAAATTCCAAAACTTTATTTTTCAGCTGAAAAAAGAAACTGCAGATGTCCTATTTTAGCATTGTTTTGCGTAAATGTGATTTAACAAATGCTTTTCAATTTTTTCTTATTACTGTGGACTTTATATTTTCCCAAGAAAACTATATGGATGTTGCATAGTACTGTGGCTTTGTAACAAGAGAAACATCGAACAAGTTATAGAGTTAACAATTTTATTATAGTTGTTGTAAGTGATAGTATAGAAAAACAGGTACCTTGAGAGTGTATATTAGAGGAACATGAAAACGTCTGAAGGATCAAAGGGGTGTTCTCTGATTGAAACTGATGACTGAGCAAAGTGTAAAAACTTCCAAAGCAGAATATTATTTGAGACAGAAAGAACATTGTGGCCAAGAAAAATAGTATTTATTTAAAATTTCTGGTCATCAATATTTTATAAGATATGAAATCACTGTATAATCCTATGGCAATCTTAATTTTCCTGTAAGAGCATGCTGCTTTAGGAAATCTCTGAGGAATTTCAGGTATTTAACAATGAAGCTAAAAATTTTCAGTCTCCAAATGAGACCAAAAGATTTATAAACAGTTTTGATAATTACTTTTGTTAAAATATCTTCTATCTAGAAGAGAAACTATATTTCCTATAAAGAAACTGAGGAAATGCACTTAAACAACCTTTTAGGCACCTTTACAAACTACATCATGCTTCTTAACAACAAAATGATAGTAACTTCTAGAACTAAAGATTTGATTATCAGGGAGGATTTCCCACTACCAACTTTTCACCAGTGAAAGCTGTTTTTGAGAGTAAAAGGATCCTCAATAGCTAAATTTAATTTATGAGATAAAAGTTAAAAAGAAAAATGGGGAAAGATTTAGTTTGCAAAGAGAAAGGTTAAATAGCTTAGTGCCAATGAAATGATCTTGGAAAGATAAGGGCTTCCCTATCTCTCTCTGTCTCTATCTCCGACTCTCTTTCTCTCTCTCTCTCTCTCTCTCTCACACACACACACACACACACCACCACCACCACCACCACCACCACCATGACCAAAGAGTATAAATTAAATAAAAGTCCACTAAAATTTAATAGCACAGCACTCTGTGTAATATGAATTGCAAACGTTACTGATTTTTATGGGCTCCGAGTGTACCTGAAGCTTGGTTATGTATGATCATCCATGTGTCAATGCTTCCTCCTAGAAGTTAACTCCCTACACCTAGAAATCAGAACAGTTCTAGGCATTGTGATGAAAACTTTTTCTTTTAATTCAGAAATTTATTTGTTGAACAATCATACAATCTTTTAACAAAAAATATAATATGTATGTAGATTCTGAAGATTAGATTTACCCCCAAGAGTGCCCCTGCAATTACCCACCCTTATCCCTCCCCTCCCCTTCCCAAAACATCTCTAAAAATGTATTAGGTTGTATAACATTACACCTTATCCAGATTTAAAACATGATAATAGACCTCCTTTTTTCAATGGCTAGGGTTTAGCTCCAGCCTCTACAGATGAGTGAAGACATTCCACCCTTGGTTCTCTGGGTTATGCTTATTTACTCAGCATAATTTCTTCCACAGCCATCCATTTACCTTCAAAGGCTGCAATATCATTGTTTCTAATTGGTGAGTAGAACTCCATAGTATATATGTATCACAGTTTTTGGATCCATTCATCCAGTGAGGGACATATGGGTTGTTTCCATAATTTAGCTATTATAAATTGAGCTGCTATGAACATTGATATTGCTGTGTCGCTGTAATGTGCTGATTCTAAATCCCCTGGAAAAATACCCAGGAGTGGAATAGCAGGATCGTATGGTGGGCTCATCCCTAGTATTTTGAGGATTCTCCACATTGCTTTCCAGAGGAGCTGTACCAGTCTGCAGCTCCACCAACAGTGTGCTAGTGTACCGATCTCTCTACAACCCCTCCAGCATCTATTATTGTTTTTTTCTTCATTTTTGCCATTCTGACTGGTGTAAGGTGATATCTTAATGTAGTTTTCATTTGTATTTCTCTGATTACTAGTGATTTAGAGCACTTTCTCATGTATTGTGATGAAAACTTTTTGTGCTTCCTGATGTAATATTGTAAAGAGACCTACAGTAAAGCAATTTACTTTTAAAGAAAAGGAGTTGACATGTAACAACTCTTGGTGAAATGTACAAACAAATCTTTGGTACACTTTATTTCAAATAAACTCTTCTGCAATCTTTTCCTGCCTAATTATTTATGGAAATTATGATTACTGAAAAACAATCAAAATTTTTTTATTTAATTATTCTTCCAAGGAGAAAACTGCTGACCAGACTCTATAGGCTTGGCACTTTTTCTGCTGCCTTATAATCAAGTTCTATAACTGAGGGAAGCGTCCAGCCTGACACTCCTTGGCTACACCCTGTGAGGACAACATTAAACTGGAAATTCAGAGCAAGCCTCAGGGTGAGGGTGTGTTTGTACATTGGGTATGTTTGTGTCTGTGGGTGTGTTGGACTCTCGCAGAATCACAGACATATTTATTTCTACAGATTCCAAGCTATTTAAAAGTATTTTCTTAGAGAAAACAGAGCAAATTCAATTATTTATTGAAAGTGCTAAAGTCATTTAGCAACACATATTATAGATGCATACATACATATATATTATTATAAAGGGATATTTGAAAACCAGAAGACTTACTTAAAGAGCTTCGTTTCATGTACTGATGAGGCTCCTTTTTCTTGAAATCTGAGTGACTTCACGAAGGCAGTTTTGAATATTTATGGAGTGGCGGTTTAAAATTTTTTCAGCCCTTAAAAAAATCATTCTGAAAACTCACAGAAAATTTCCAGAAGCCTAATTTAGTTGCAGAAAGACCTATTAATGCTAAGAAGAATACATTCATCACATAGAAATCATAAATATTAACAGTTTTTAAAATGGCAAATCAAGTGAACATTTAATATTTAAACTAGGGTTAAAATAGTAAAAAGAGCTAATGAAAAGAGATCTGAGAAAGCAATTGATGATGTATTATAATTAAGACTTCCAGTAAATAATTCATTTAAGAAATGTACTGAATTCTTCTATCCACCAGGCTTTCTATTGTGCAACAATGTAACCAAAATACTTTTTGCCCTTAAGACACTCAGAGAATAGTGGTGTTGATAAACATATCATTATAAAATGTAACATAATGAAAAAATGATAAAAAAGTTTTACATTTATTTCAGGAAAACAAAAGATGAGGGAAGATCGTAAAAGGCTAATACAAAATATATTTATATTATAATAAAATCAAAAGTGAGTATTCCGGAATATCAATTTGCCATCAACCATGGCAACTACCCTGTTGTTAGCAAATAATCTAAAGAAATAAAACCAATCAGAATTTGAATTGAAAATAATCCATTTTTGAAGGAAAAGCAGCTGAGTGAAATTGAAGAATTAATTTAAAAAGGAGAAAGAACATTTTACAGGACTGCATATTTTTAACCTATCTTCATTCACATTACTAGTGCAATATAAAATTGGTTGCTAAGAAAGTTTTTTTCCCAACAAAATTAACCTGTCTGTCCATTCATTTATTTTTCATCTCTTCTTAAATTTGCTTATTTATTTATCAATAGCTTTTGAGTACTTACCATGTGATAGGTGTGGTTCTACAGTAGTTAACATGAGTTCTAAGAAAGAGGGAGAAAGGAAAGAGCAAGTGTTGAGGTCCTCAGATGACCAAAAGTTTGGTGGAATTGTGGAACACAAAGAAGCCAGTGTGACTAGAATAAAATTAAGGGAAGAGAATATGGTAATTGATGAGGCTGAAGAAATAAGAATGTGAGCCTCATAACTAAGTTTCTATTAAATTTTATATGTGAGGACAAGCGTTTAAGGGAAAATAATTTAATTACTTTTTCCATTTTCTAATGATAAATCTGGCTACTCTAAAGGGAAGAACAATAAGAGGACAAGAGTAGTAGAAGAGAGAATAATCCAGAGACCATTGCAGTCACCCAGGGAAAGGATGGGTTCAACTTGGATTAAGGAGCTAGAAACGATGATGGTGAAAAATAGCTGAATTTAGAAAATACTTAAAGAAATAAGAAAAAAATGCTGATTTATTAAATTTAAGAGCTGAAGGAAAGGGAAAAATAGGAAAGTTTGGGAGTTGTGGCGGGCGGCACCCGGGGCCCACGCCACGCAGGCAGCTTTAAGAT
The DNA here is from genome assembly GCA_004027875.1 of Aplodontia rufa. Lineage (NCBI taxonomy): Eukaryota > Metazoa > Chordata > Mammalia > Rodentia > Aplodontiidae > Aplodontia > Aplodontia rufa. The sequence goes on from PVKS010004151.1 coordinate 95,701, forward strand.
GGCGGCTGGCAGCTGGCCAAGCCAAGTCAGCTGACCTCGTGCTGCTCCTGGTTCGTATGCTTGCAATATCTGACCACTTAGAGACAACCAATAGGAGCTGGCAGCAGAGCTTTTTTCCTCATAGCAACAACCTGCTGATTGGGTTACCTGCCCTTTATAAGTGGTGCAGCTTCCTGAATAGAGAGAGAGCACGGGAGATCTCCAGAAGCAACAAGCGTGTGCGTGTCGTTATTGCCGCTTCGCATGTCGAACGCGGCAAGCTGGTGGCCCGTACGGGGACACCTCTGAAAACAGTGGTAAGTGGCTAAAGCAAGGAAAGTTGTTAGGGATAAACAAGAATTCTATTCGATAGAGTTGGGGTAGGTGAAAGTATCTCCTGCAAGGAGAGGAAGTACTAGCCTAGAGCTGGGGTAGGATCTCCTGCGAGGAGAGGAAGTACTGGCTTCGAGCCGGGGAAGGACGTCCTATGTTTT
>PVKS010004152.1:0-96115 GCA_004027875.1 Aplodontia rufa
TACCTCGCTAAATTGCTGAGGCTGACTTTGAACTTGCAGTCCTCCTGCCTTATCCGCCCATGTCCCTGGGTTTGTAGACCGCGTCATGCTGTCGTGCACTCTTGATGCGTCCTTATCCAGCTTTGGTGTCATTGTAATGCTCGCCTCACAGAACGTGTACAGAAGAATTTCCTTCTCTTCAACTTTTTGGACTAATACGATTTGATAGTGGTTTTTCTTTAAACGTTTGGTAGAATTCAGCAGTAAACACATCTGATCCAGAGCTTTTCTTTGATGAGAGACTTTTTATTACTGATTAATCTAAATACTTGTTATTGATCTGTTCAGGTTTTCTTTTTGTTCATGATTTGGTATTGGTATGGTATGTATTTCCAGGAATTTGTCTGTTTCTTCTCGGTCATCAAATTTGTTAGCATTTAACTGTTTGTAATACTCTCTAATGATCCCTTGTAATTCTGTGGCATCAGTTGTAATGCCTCCCATTTCATCTCCAGTTTGAGGTGAGTTTCCTCCTTTTCTTAGTTATTCTAGCTAAGAGTTTCTCAGTCCTCCCCCCCTTGGTCTCTATTTCATTTATTTCTACTTAGGTCTTTATTTTTTGTTTTCCTCTACTAATTTGGGGGTTAGTTTACTCTTATTTTCTAGTTCCTTGAGGTGCAGCAGTGTGTTTATTTGATACCCTTCTACTTTTTTGATATAGACATTGATTGCTGTTAAGTTCCCTCTTGGTGCTGTTTTTGCTGTATCCCACAGGTTTTGCTGTAGTGTGTCTCCTTTTTCATTTATTTCAATAAAGAACTTTAAGTTCTTGATAAATAGATGCCCACTAGGGGACTTTTAAACTTAATTTTGTTTTCAAATTGGTTGGTGGTCTTCAGATGACTGGAAGTTTAGACAAAGGTAAGAGGATGAGTTCCTAGTATGTTAGGAAAGATTTTGGAGGACCAAAAAGAAAAAAGAAAATTGCTTATGGAAATGTTTAAATAAAATTTATGCTTCCTTCCTGAAAAATGTTTTGATATAGATTGAAGAAACCAGTGAATTGACTGATGTCAGAAATGTGGGTGGGATATTTGAGTGAAATTTATATACCCACCTTACCTTCTCCAGTCTGCCCAGGTTCTAGCTGTCTAATACAGGAGCCCTTAGTTCCGTCAGGTTAGTCAAATGAGGTTAACTGAGGCGCACTGTGTCTCAAACCACTCAGTCTCCCTCTCCTCAGCACATGCTGCTGCATGCTTTGAGCTGCTTAGACTTCTTTCCACCACTATAATGAAGCACCAGAGACAGGATCCTCTTCAAGAAATGAAGGTTTATTTGGCTCATAGTTTGGAAACTCAGGTCCAAGATTGGGCAGCATTGTTGGTTTAGGCCTCTGGTGATAGTGATACATCCTGGTGGGCACAGGAAAGTGTAGACTGCATACATCATAAACCAGCAACCAAGAGGGAGGACTAATGGGGTCAATGGCACACTGCCAATGACCTAAAGACCCCATAGGGTTCCACCTCCTAATGGTCCACAGGTCCTCCCAATACTGCCACTCTGGGGAGCAAGCCTTTCATATGTGGGCATTTTGAGGACATTTAACATCTAAACCATAGCAAAACCATAACATACAAATAACTTAAACATGCCCTTACCAATAATATATTATAAATATTATTGATTCTCAGGAACCAAATACCATCAGAAATACATCTGTGGCCAAAATTGGGCTTAATACTGAAGCAAAAGAGATTCATACCTTGGAAAACAATGGGTGTCTTATCAAGAGAGAATTAGGAGGTGCTTATTATAGGATTTGAACTTGGTTAAGGTGATTTTAGGGAAGCTTCAAAAAGGATCTGTCATAATGAGCCACAGTGGCTCATGCCTATAATCCCAGCGACTTGGGAGGATGAAACTAGAGGATCTTAAATTCGAGGCCAGCCTCAACTTCAATAATTTAGCAAGGTCCTAAGCAATTTAGCAAGACCCTGTCTCAAAATTAAAAATAAAATGGGTTGGGGATGTAATTCAGTGAAGTTCAGTGATGAGTGCCTCTGGGTTCTATCCCTAGTACCAAAAATTAATCTTTGATTGAGTGTCTAATAAATTTTATCTAGGAAGGTAGAAGAACAGAGAAAGACTGGAGTTCATTGGAGAAGAAGCAGTAGTGATTCCTGCCAGTCGTGAGGTTGGTTTTTTGGTAGGGTTACGCAGGACTCCCCTTCTTCCCCTTGTTAAGTTACATTGAGGCAAGATTATAGAGTGATCTAGGTTTTGTCTTGTTTTACCACAATTGTGGAAAGTCTTCTTCTCCTGTTGATGTTCTCTAAAATTATTTAGGTTCTACAGGGTAATGGCACGCCTACCTTGCTCATAGCTTCCTGCACATTTTTCAAAAGATCCATGATGAAAAACAGTTCAAGTTTTAATCATTGACAGTTTAACTCATCAGGCTTGAATTATCCAAGTTCATCTGGGTAGATGTACCATGATTTAATTCTACCTTAGATTCTCTGATGCTTGAAGAAGCAAATTGTTGACATCCGGCTTAAATGCTTAATGTTAAAATAACTTTTTCAGTGTATTATGATTAGGTATCTCAAACTCAGCTTTCATCAGTCAATCAATTATAGACAGCTTTTTTCCAGTTTCTGCACTCAGAAATTTATACTCTATACTATTAGCATTTGTTCCTTAATCTCAACTCTTCCCCAGTTCAGCCCTTGATCATAACCTGCTGTGTCTAGTCCACACCTTTCATGTAAATGAGATACTTCATGTCCTTTTGTGTCTGTCTACTTTAGCACACTGTTTTCAGGGTTCTGCATGTTATAGTGCTTATCAATGTGTCATTCCTTTTACTCCAGATAATATCCCATTATATGGCTATCCCACATTTTATTTACCCTTTCATCATTGATGGGCATTTGGGTTGCTTTCCATTGTTTGGCTATGAACATCCATGTACAGCTTTTTGTATGGACATATATTTTCATTTCTCCTGAGTACAAAATTGGGATTGGAATTTCTGGATCATATGATAACTCTGTGTTTAACCTTTTCGTTTCTTTTTGTTGGTTGTTTTTTGTTGTTGTTCAGTTGTTTGGTGCTGGGAATTGAACCCAGAGCCTCGTGCAGGCTAAATACATGTGCTATCACTGAGATACATCCCCAGCCCCAATGTTTAAATTTTTGAGGAATTGTTATCCTAAAGCAGCTAGTCTCATTTTATATTTTCACAAATTGTACAACAGGGTTCCAGTTTCTCTACATTCTAATAAACACTTATTGTGAAAATTATAGCCATCCTAGTGCATGTGAAGTGGTATCTCATTGTTGTTTTGATAGCTGCTGATACTAAGTATCATGTTATGTGCTAACCATTTGTATATCTTTTTTTGAGAAATATCAATTTAGATCCTTTGCCCCTCCCTTTTTTAATTTGGATCTGTTAGAGTTACAATGTTAAATGTCCATTTATTGGTCTGCTACTGGCTTCTCTAGAGGTGATGCTCAAGAAATAATTTTCTGAAGAGTATCTCTGCATTTACCCCAGCTAATAATGAAGAAACTATATGCTTACTCGGTTATCTTACTTGAGGATTCATGTGATAAGTGCAAGTTATATTTAATATCAGGGAAAATATTTCCAAGTGAAATTTGACGGTTTTATCTGGCACAGGAACTAGACATGTCCATTTTAGCATTGACCTTCACAATTCTGAGCTTAATTTTGTGTTCCTTGCTACTTTTAATTCCTACTACTTTTATTATCTGTTGGTTGGGTTCTATATTAACTTTCTTTATTTTAATGGTAACTGTCTTTATATTATAGTTATCGCAACCATCATTTGTAAGTATGTAAAATTAATGATCTGACCATCTGTTCATCTTAGTGATATACCTTGTAGGTTTTGGAAACACAATTTTGATTTGTACCTCTGACTGCCACCTACTAGCCATGGGACCTTGGACTGCTTATATAAAACCATTTTTTATCTGGAAAATGAGAAAAAAAATCATACTGATTTTATATGTTTTATATGTTTATATTGTAAGGATGAAATAAAATATTTTATATATGAGCACAATGCTCTCTCTCTCTATATATATATATATAAAATAAGCAAATATTAGCTAAATTTATCATCTCCCAGATCTTTTGACTGGAAGGGAATACTCATATTTTCTTAACCTTCCAAGAAAAGGAGATCTGGTAAGGCAATTAGCTAAAAGACAAATGTGGGAAAGGCTTAGTTAATTTATACATACTTAAGAATATCGTACAGTATTTGCAAGAGAGTTTTATATATGCCATTATAATTATAAAGAGATTTACCAAACTAACTCAATATTGTCTGTTGAAATCCTCATTTTGTTCATCCAAAACAGGGGCTTATTTTCTTCCCACACTTTAATTTATAATCACAGTTTATTACACATACTGTGTTTGGGGCCAGTTTTTAACCTAATGTTATCTTCAGGGAATGGTAAAGATATAAATTGTGGGTATGATGAAACTGAGAATCTTTAAATAGTCATCATTGTGGAAATATGTTTGAAATAGACTCTCTCCTTTGTTCCATATAAGGTGGAAAACCCCTAACACTGAGACAGCTGTCCAGCTCTGCCCTTTCCGTATTTATTGTGTCTCTCAATAATACCTGAGCCCTGGCATCTCTGTTCTGAAGCATGGTGGAAGCGTTAACTATCTCTGCTCTCTCGGATTGCCATGTGTTCCCTCGTTTGCTTTGTTGCGTGTTTCTCTCCTCTTTCCTCTCTATACCTAAGAGGCTGCATTATTCACTAATTTGTTTCTTCCTTCCCTTATCCTGTACATTATGTTCTTTTCTTGGAGGACATAATAGGGACTTAGTTAACTTGGAAAGTCCCTATCAACAGTGTGCTGAGATTGTTGCACTGATTTCATGTGGTTAGGTGGAATTTCTGGGATTATTAAATCCATCATTTCAAAGCTAACTGGACTTTTAAATTTTTCTCATTTGAATTGGTAGTTTTGCTTCCATTGGTGTTAGAAAAGAAACAGAACAGGCTTACTTGCTTAATGACAACATTTGTTCATCCAACGGAGGAGTTAATTTTACACTGACCTTGTTTGTTCATAAGTTTTTATTTTTTAACCAGTAGGTGGTTTTAGTTCATTTATCAATGCAGTAGTCACAGAAGAGGAGGTTTTTAGATGGTGTTCTCTGATGGATCTGTCAAATGCAGTGTAGATACTTTACATACCTGCCTGCCTGTTCTTTCCTTCCCTTTCTCTTCCTTAAAAAAAAAGAAAAGAAAAGAAAAACAAAAACAAACCCTTTGTTTAGCTGAAGGGTTCCTTCCCTTTGCATAGTTTGGTCTCCTTGATGTAAGTGAGGAGGAAATTGACTCATCACCAGTGGAAGTAGATATCTGCATGGCCTCTAAGAGTTTTGTTAAACCCTAACGAGGAGGAACAAACCTTGTTATATTATTACAGATATTTAGCAGCAGTTAATGTTTAATAATAATTAGACTGTGATAGCTCAGTATTGTGAAATATTGTTATTAGTTAACTGCCACATTAATGCTCAAGAATTCTATAGCAACCTTTGTTCAATTTTCCCTACCAGTGCTCATTAGCCTACCATATTAAAATGCATGACTTTTAGTATTACAAACTATATTCTTAAAATACCCACTGGATTAAGGAGTGGTGGCATATGCCAGTAATCCCAGCAACTTGGGAGGCTGAGGCAGGAGGATTGTAAGTTCAAAGCCAGCCTCAGGCTTTTAAATGAACCCCAAAGAGGTCCTGTCTCAAAATAAAAAATTTAATAAGGGTTAAGGATATGGCTCAGAGGTTAAGCACCCTGGGGTTCAATTCCCAGTACCAAAAAAAAAAAAATCTGCAGGAGAGGAGGGCCATGTGCAATAGCCCTTATGGTGGTACATATATATTGTGTGCTATTATAAGTTTGCTTATTAAATGAATAAATAAGTGAAATCTTGTGTTTCTGTTCTATCGATATGTACTCCTTTCTAGCTGTATAATTGGGCAAGTGATGTTATTTCTTTGGAGTTTGAGTGTTTTTTAATCATAAAAGGAGATGATAGCATTTATATTGTAACTTTTTCATGTTGAATGAGATAAAATATGCAAATTCCATAGTAATTTTTAGTAATTAAAAATAAACGCTTAAAGGTTACTCTACTACCATTAGTATATATAATATTTTTCACAGTTTGGCTATTGGTCCCCAATTGTAGCTGGCTGTGAGGTTCATTATACATCATCACTATCAGTCTGATCATAATCAGACATCATTCTTTCCAAGGAGGGATTTGCTAAGAATTTAATGCATTGTAAGAACACAGATCTCAGAGTAGTGTGTGTTTGAAACCTGTCTTTGGCCATTACTGACTATTCAAGCCTGAACCTCCAGTATTCTCAGTCTCTCACCTGACTACAGGTGACTATGTTAGGTACCGTTTTAGTACCTACATTGTGAATCAAAGTAACTAAACAAGAATATATGTGAAAGTCACCAACAATGAACAGATAGTAATGACTACTCCTTATATTACCTCACAAGTTAAAAATATCTTTTAATTTTGGTTATGGGATTTGTTTTTCAGTAAAGATTATTTTAGGACTGTAGTGGTGGCTCAGCGTTTATGGCACTTGCCTGGCATGCACAAGGATGCAGGTTTGAACCCCAGCACCGTGTACACAACAAAGTGTCAGAGCAATGAAATCCATCTTAAAAAACTAAACAAAATTGATATTTTTCCCTTCTCAGACCTCTGAACTTCTTTCTCTAAACTTCCTTAGAAATCCTATTTCTGTTCACGTTTTCAATCCTTTCTGTTGACATGGAGGTAATCCCTATTTCTTATCCTTTTAAATGAACCCCAAAGAGTTTCCATGAGAAACCCAGATTTAATCACCTCATTTAATGTATGAATTGGACAAATGTGTTTTAGTTATAAAATTTACAAGGTATTTGAAATCTAGAAGATAGAGGAAATGTAAGGTTGGAATGAATGCTGTTAACTCTGGTGCTCTGGTGGTGGGTATGGTGTTGGGAAAGCTTGAGTTCTGCAAATAGAAAACAGAGACACACCCATTTCTGGAAAATATGAAATCATGAACAAAAGTTCAAACCGAGAAAATGTACAGCTTATTTAATTTGTGGAACAAGGGAATTCCTATTGCTGTTGTAACAAATTTCCACAAACTTAGTTACATAAAACAACACAACTTTATCACTTTATGGTTTTAGAGATTAGAGTCGGAAACCTGTTTCATTTGAGCCTAAATCAGGGTCCTTCTTAAGGGTGGGGGAGTCTTGGCCTTCTCCAGCTTTCGGAGGTTTTGTGTATTCCTTGCAACCTCTTCCTGAATCTTTAAGCCTGTAGCATTGCATTTTCAAATCTCTGTGAATAGATCAGGGTCTCCGAGGTCAAATCTCCTCTGACTCTGACCCTCCCTCTCTTCTCTGGATTCTGGAGATTACACTGGACCCAGATAATCCAGGATAATCTTCCCTGCTTTAAGGTCCTTCTTTTAATCACTTCTGCAAAGTACCTTTTGTCATGCAAAGAAATATTCAAAGGTTCTGGGGAGCCATTGTTCTATCTATTGCAGGCAAGAAGGCTAGAATTTTAAATATATAATAGCGAAAATACTAGTATGGGTTTAGATTTGAAAAAAAAAAGTCATGCTTTTAAAAACCATGCTAAGGACTTGGGAATTAATCTATAGACCAGCACTTTTTTTTTATTCTTCAAAAACGTTAAAAAGTATGATTGTGTCAAATTGAACTGAACTATTATGTATAACCATAATGCACTAATAAAAGCATAAAAAAGTTTAAAAAGATGAAGTTGAATTCTCGCTTCAGGCACATACATTGAAAATTTAAATACAATTACATGAGTGTTCACAGACCCTCTGAAACCCATCCACGGAACCCTTAGACATGAAGAGAATGTGTAGGAAAGTGACATCGTCAAATCTATTTCAGAAATGTAATGGTGTAGTTGTAAAAGAGAAATTCTGGTGATGTTCTGAACTTTTTAAATGGTAGTGGCTATAGCAGAAATTGATTTGAAAAACTTTTCAAAGGTAGAATAAATAGGCAGTGGTGATTTTCTGGGGAGGAGTTTAAGAAGCCAGAAGGGTTCATAGCAGGAGATAAAGATGAAAATGATCAGAATATGCACTCTCTAGTGAAGGTATTCCCACCCAGTCTGATTTCTAGAGGCTATCTATCAAGTGCAACTTTCGGCTCAAACATATTGTTTCCCAGCTAATTAATTCCTTCTATTTGTAGGATAACCATATAATACATAGTCCAGAATGGAACTCTGGGGAAATAATTAAAACTGTTTTCAAAAGAAAGTGCACATATTTTCTGGTTTGCCAGGCCAGAGGTTTGGGTGATCATCTCGGAAATAATGCTTGCTATTCCAGAGTCAACTCTCTTGTCTGCTGGCTGGGGGGTTGAGTTCTGATTCTCTCCCTGTGTGAAGACAGGCACAATAGTTCTGCCTGGCTTCCTGGTGAAGGTGCCAGCCTCCACCCAGTGGCATCCCAGAAGTTAAGGTGGAAAGACAAAAAGGGCTGGAGGATGGGAGGCAAGCTGCTGAAGAAGTAGAGACGTGCAATTAAACAATAGGCCTGAAATAATCGCCTGGGGAATTGGCCTGTCTAAACTATGATTTGTGTCAAAGAACAATGAAAGCAATATTTAGTACCTGAAATAAGAAGACAAAGTCAAATTTATTCTTTTCGTAGAGAAAGATGCTGATCAGACAGGTCTTTCTGAGCAGAGACTACTGTTGATTTTATATAATTTATTTTTTTCTCTGGGGGGATAAGGGTAGAAATTTGGATTTGTGGATATTCAGGTGTGTTAATGGACTGAGATCATCCAGAACAGGGTAGTTACTCAAATGAAATGGCTGTTGATTGGTTGGCATTCAGAGATATGTTTAAAATTGGGCTAAGCTGCTATGATTGGGCAAGTGAGGGAATGTCATTGGTGGGCTTGCAAAAGTCAGTTTTCTGTGGCAAGTTGCAGATAGAACAGATTTAAAATTAGTTATGTTGACAGCGTTGCTTTAAGGGATACAGAATAATTGATCTTTTCCAAGAAGAGAAAGAGATTGGGTATGTGTGTGTTTCCCTTAAGGATGGCAATACATCTAGAATTCAGAACAGAGATCGGACCATCAGATTATAAAGTGGCTATTTTCAAAGAGTTTTCTCAGAACATAATTAGAAGCTAAGACTAAGCCCATCCTTAGGTAATGGGCCAGTGGTAACAAAACCAAGACCTATTTCCTATTTTCCAAAGAACGAAATCACATTGCTATTCGCATATGAGGAATCTCATGGTGATTAATGCTACTCAATAGCTGAAAACAAATATCAGCAAACTCTCTCTAGGAAAGAGAGTAAATATTTTAAGCTTAGTAGGTCTGTTAAAGCTACCCAGCTGCCTTTGTAGGTGCCAGGCAACCATACACATATGTCAACAAATTGATGTGGCCACATTCTTGCTAGGATAGTTTGATTTGACTTATGGACCATAGCTTGCGGACCCCTGGTCTAGAATAAGTAAACTTTCAGGTGCATCTACTTTCAGGGATTCAAAAACTCAAAATATCTCAATCTCTCTGCCTGGTCAAGAGAATTTACATAAATACTAAATAGTTGCTGAATGAGTGCCTTCTGATACCCCGTCAGTTTGGATGACACTAACTCTTGTCCAGGTTGGGATGTGGCTAGAGCTATGGTGGAGACTGAATTTGGAGGGAAGCTCCAGTGCCCATTCCCTTACGAAGTTCATGCTATGGCAACTACTCCATCACCCCAGGATGCATTATGGACCCTACTACATTGATAACCCTGTCTGCAGGTTACTACTCTTCTGAAAACTTTTATTTCTACCCTAGCTGAGGAGATGTTGCTCTTTTAAGACAGATAGCTCTGCTACATAGCTTGAATTTGAAGCGTTTTTGTCTTGGTGGGACTCAAGGATAACCTTTTAGTTCCCTCCAATAAGATATATTCCACAATTTCCCCAGGTTAGAGATGGTTTGAGTGCCTGTATCCTAGGGGTCTGACTTCAATTGTGAAGTTACCTGGGCTTCCTTTTCCAGGGTACCTGGTGACCTTTTTGAAAATAGGACATTTCTTTGTCTAGCCATGGTATTTCAGGTACTTTTTTAAAAAGTTCTTTTATCCTTTCTGGGGCAAAAGTAATGCTCATATTTTATATCAGCAATTCTCTTGGCTCTGAATGGTAACTTTTAAGGGTCTTTGTAAATTAATGTTCAGGAATATATGGCAGCTAAGTGACCTTTCTGAACTCTAATCATTTGTGTTCATTTTGGAACCAGGAAAAAAAATAGTTTCTAATTTCAGATGTATTCCATGGAGAAACAAACATTATTTGAAGTGCAAAGTGTCTTTCTTTTTTGTTAGAATTTACTTATGGTTTGTTTTAGAAATGAGATCAAATTGTCATAGGATAAAAATGTGTTAGGCAGAGGACTGATTTTACCTTACAATTAATTGTGTAAGAAGTTATGAAAGCTAGGGCAAGTATTTTTGTTCGTTTAATCCTTTGTAATCCTAATGTCATAACAGCCATAGTAAAATAAGATGTGTGCATGCCTGCTGGAAACAGTGACAAGAGCTGTGATACTTCTTGTGCTCTGATCTGTTTTTGCGCGTAGAACATTTCTGACACTAAATACATGGCGTTTCCCTACACCAATCAGTTCTCCAATACGTGCTAGGTGACCTACAATTCAAGTAAAACTGACACTATCTACTTAGAGCTTGTGTCAAATTCCACAAATTAAAGCCTCAATTTCACAGAACTATCCTCAGTTCGGAAGCCACCAAGCCCTGGTCCAACCAGCTACAAAGTAGAAGTTCTTGTGACCCCTTTCTTGGGTTTGATAAATTCCTAGAATGGCTCACATACCTCAGGAAAACATTTGAACTACAATTAATGACTTGTTACTGTGGAGAACAAGCTATGTCCTGCTGTGAAGTTACTCCATGAGAATAGCAGGTCTCAGACCATGCCTAAACCTGTGCTACCTCAAAGCACTAGTTTGCCATGAGTTATTCCATGATGAATTTAACTACTGAGGTGGAATGACTTATACTTTATTTGTAAACAGCCATCTGTCCAGCACAACAGTAAGGCACAAAATGATAAATAAATTAATCATGCTAATAAAAATGACCACCTGTGAACTTACCGTATTAGTTGGAACACTTGGATGCATGGGTGTAATCACACTCACAAGATAAAAAAGGCCCATGAGCTTATCAAGGACACCAGACCACCAAATGAAGCAGTCTCCTCACCCAAGGCTCATAAAAAGATGAGCACACTGAGACTGGACACAGTGGTACCCTTACCCTGTCACCCAGTCACTCATCATGAACCTCACCCAGGAAAATTGCCAGGGTGATGAACCTCCAAATCTGTCTCCAGTCTGCAGCAGAGCACAGCTTCTCCTGCTCATGATGACCACTCATGGCACATTCCAAGTTGACGCTCAGAAATGGTGTCCAGATCTTGGCCTAGAGTGATTTCTTGTGCTTTGACAGCTCTGCTCCCTGAACAAAGTCTTGGGCTAGTTAATAAATTTATCTGACCACCCAGTGACTCTGCATTTGCATCTGCTCTCTCCTGAACCCCTGTGGCCACCTTAATTAACCCTTTCTTAGCCTTTTTGAAACACACACACACACACACACACACACACAAAAAATAAATGATTTGTAACGTGATATAATAAAATGTAAATATTTTTATAATATAAAATAATTTTATATAAACAGTTGTGTGTAGTGTCATGTGACTTGAGTGTTTAGGAATTAAGACTAGAATAAAAGAACTTGTGATTGCCAGGCTTATGCTACAGGTAACCATAAGTAGTCAGAGAATTGCAACAGATAAAAGTGGTACAACCTATTGATTTATTGTTGCTCAATAAATTTCAACATCATGGAAAGACACAGACATCTTAGGTCTGTGTTAATGGCATAGCTCACTCATGGCAGTTATAAAGGATACAACTGAGAAGCAGCCAATTACAAGGGATGACCAGGGCTAAGAAGATGGGGCTGGGGCTGGGTTTCTGTACTCTCTTCTGACACTCCGTCTCTAAGCATCTCCATGTGTTTACCAATCTTGGAGGACTCAAACCCCATATTTTGGGATTTTTATGGAGCTTTCATTATGTAGGAATGGTTGATTAAATAATCAGTATTGGTGATTGACTCAATCCCCCACCCTTTCTCAGAGGTCAGGGAAGGGAACAAAAATTCCAATCCTCTTTTTTTCATTTTCTTTTTTTCCCAATTCTCTTAATTATGCCTTGAAACTATCCTGAAACTATTTTGCACCAGCCCCATCTTCAAACTGCCTTGCCCCCCGCACCCCGTAGCCACCAAGCCACCAATCGTCTAGTCATCTCATTAGCATATAAGAGAACTGCTATCCCTCCAGAGATTCCAAGGATCTTATGGGCACTTGTATCAGGAGCTGGGGACTCTGGGGACTAAGACCAAATATAACAAAAGATGCTCCTATCTCCCCATCACTTGTATTTTAGGGGCACTAAGTTGGAAATCCAGAGTTAAGACTGAATATATATTTCTTACTATATCATAGTATCATGTTCTAATGTAACTAATTTTTAAATTCATCATGAAGAGTAGACTGGAAAGAAGAGCAATAAGTGTGAAAAAGATGGACAATGAGAAAAGGCTGTATTTATCAGATATGTAGTGAGCTATAATGATTAAGGTGATTACTTAAGGATAATGATTAACTAAAATATTAAGGTGATGGTATTAGACCAGAAGGGAAAAAAAAGGGGGACAGGTAAAATATTTATTAGCCTGAAACGCCCTTGGGTTGTGCATGTTTATGTCTATGTATGTATTGTATGTGTATGTAAATTTAAGATACAGTGTGGATAGTATCACAAATGGAAAATGGAAACTTTACTCAATGGATTTGTGTAATTTGGTTAGTGTATATGTGTGTGTATGTGTGTGTGTGTGTGTGTGTGTGTGTGTGTGTGTGGAGAGAGGGAGAGAGAGAGAAGAATAAGAGATCTATATATGTAGACATATATAGATATATGTCTAGAGGAAATATCTCATGAAATCTTCAAATTTGGGTAGGATGGGTTAAAAAGCCAACAGGTGTCATGAGTTTAAACACATATCAGTATTCTCTCTGGTTCAGAAATTTCATTTTCAGAATTTTTACTACAGAATATAAAATCAGAAACTATGTGAATGTCTAAAGATGGGAGAATGCCTAAGGAATCTGTTATATGTATAATATGTAATATTACATATGATTTATTAATAGTGTTATTAACAACATGAGAACATGCCTCTGATACAACATTAGGTGGGAAAAATTGGGATATAGAATTATCATAAGAGAGATTTAAAGAATGTTTTTTGACAAGCACAGAAAATATACTGGAAGTAGATGGGTGATCTGTTGATAGATGTCTCTGTTCCTCTCTTTCACTTCCTCTGCTTCTTAATAAAGAAGCACATCTGTGTAGGGGAGGAGAAACATCTCACCCACCCTAAGTTCTGTAACCAAAGACAGATTGATAAGTGTGGGATATTCAAATTCTTTTAATAAATTTTATGGGACTTAAAAGCCTTCATAAGGCAATGAAGACCCAAAGAAATGGTTATATCTGTGTACTTTTACATTAGGTTTGATGAAGAGTGCGGAGAAATGTGATAGGACAAAGGGGGCATGATCTAATGCTTATAAACTAGGGGACACTTAGCAAGGCTTGTTTTCTCAGGTTCTTCTCAATGACCCTTCATCTCCAAAGATAAGGGTTATCTTTTCCTCTGGGTGCAGGAAGGGTGCCTCTCACAGGATAGTGGTCTTACGACCTGTTTCAGGGGAGAAGGATGGGGGAAGATGACAACAGCCTCCTTGGCTCTGTGGTTCCCTCAAATTCCTTCAGCTTAAAATATTCAATATGTCAGGTTCCATGTTTTGGGATAGTGTGTCCTGAGCACCATTTGCATTCACAAATCATAAAGGGTTATTTATTTTTGTTCTTCACACTCTCCAGCGTGTTATTCATGAGAGAAGGTACCATGTCTTTTTAACCAATGTCAGTACAGCATATAGTAGTGTCTGGCCAATGTAACTAAAGAATATTGGTCAGGTGACGTTGAGTGATAGACCTACAGGGGACCTAATCTTTAGGGTTTAAATTTTCACAATGGAATGGCAACACTTACCAGAAAATTAAGATGAAATTTTAAAACTTTAGGAATCAGCCCAGTTTTCTGATGGGTGAATGGAAGCATAAGACAAAATCTAGATGGATGTGAAAGGAGAATTTTTTTTTCTTTCTTAGTGGACAAGATTTTGTCCATTCTCCCAACCCCATTCCCTTTTATGGGATTTAGATAGTATTACCCTGCCTTGGACAAATAGAATCTTTATGTGTATACGGAATATGTACTCTGTCATGTGCTGCGGTTTGCTTACTGTGATTTGGTGTCGTGGCTGTGCTATTGATCATAAATATACAAGAAATATTAAGTATTAAAGGAAGTACTGAAATAGGAGTTGATTTTTGTTTTCCTTTTTCCTTCCAACTATTCCACTTAAGATACAGCATTGCTATGCCTTTGGTATTGACACAATTTAAGTCTTCTAAAGTTGGGTCAAATGAAACCTCAGTATAAAATTAGTATTTGTTAAATATGCCAGATATACATGAAAAAATTTTAAGAGAAAAACTAGTAATAAGAATAGGAGAATTTCCTTCTATATTACCTGAAATAGATATTTTAAATATCAGTTCAAATATTTGGAAATTGTAAAATCTGTCAGATTCTCTATTGACACAGTATGTGGAGTAAAAAGTTATTGAAAGGTTGGCTATAGGAAAATTTTCCAGACTGCAAATCATATACATGGAATTATGCCAACCTGGAAGTATGCTGTTTATGTTTATCATCGGTATATGCAAGATAACTTGAGAATAATTAGAAGCAATAAGTAATACCTACATAAAAAAGAACATTTTCATTGAAAACTGTTCTGATGGGATATGAGAGGAGGGAAGAAAACTGGTAGAATTTTGCGGGTGTCTGGTGCACGATAGAACACTGCCTCAGAAAGATGAGGCTTGTGCCAGTAGACTGAAACCCGAGTGTGGCTCTGCGAGTTTTCCTCAGAGACAAGTAGTGACAAGGAAGCAACTTTGTGCTCTGTTCTATGCGCCATGAGTTCCGTTAATGAATACCACCAGGCCAGCGGCAGTTTTCCCAACTGAAGGAGCCTGTGTGTGATATCCAGCAAGTCTTAAGAAGAGGATGTCAGCAACTCCAGAGTCACAAGTCATGTGACCCCGCTGCTGCTTGCCAACCCTGACGCTCTGGATCAGATTTCAACTCCAGGCCGTCCTCCCAGCCATGTGGGCTTAGTGGAATAAGAAGCAAAACCACATTTCCTAGGATGTGTCCTGCCACTGTTCACCTACCCTGTGGCCTTTGGATTGGGAGCTGCTTTTCAAATCAAAACATATCCACACAGTGGAATTTTCAGATTTTGCTGTCCTTTTAATGTTTTCGTCTGGACTTCATCAGTTCTTCCAGATACTTCCTGAGAGAATGGGGGCAGGAGCATTTGCCATCTGTGTGAGTACAGGCCTTCTGCCTTCTGAGGGTGCGCCTGGGATGGAGAGCAAGGCCTTGCCCTCTCTGTTCTGGGGGCATTTGTGGAACCTCGTTTTTCCTTCCAAGGCGATGGGGGGTAGATTTGTTACCTAAATTCCCATCTATTCAGATGGATATTAAGCAGTATTTGGAGGGGGGCATCTAGCATATTTACTTCCCAAAAAAGGTTTAGAAAGATGTACGCTTGAGTTGATTCAAGGGAGTCGGCTTGGATTAATGGAGAACACTCTCTCCAGTGTTCTGGGCTTTTTTCCTCAAACATTAAATATGAGGGTTTAATCTTAGTTGTTAGATAACTCTTGTGGCTAGCTTGGGAGAAGAACTAAAACTACTACTGATTCATTGTCTCTGAGTATGTGTATGACGTTTTTCTATTTCATATTCCTGTTTTCCTTTTGTAATTCTGAAATTTTTGTTTCAGAACGATTGCTGAAAATGATGCTGGAAAAGCTTCATTGATAAATGTTTGTGAATCCTTATTCATTTGTATTCTGACTGTTATAATACAATAGCATCAATAAGTAACTCTTATAAAATCCATGGGAAAATGTGCACATTTTGAAGACAAATTTCATACATTATTCTGCTGGTGCTTATATAAAATTCATTGCAATTATCAACTATTGTCAATGAAATAATTTACAGAATGCTGTTACTTAAATTTTTACTTTAGTATATAGAAAATGCATATGTGTATGTGTGAGTTAGTGTAGCATACATATTTATACTTTAAGTTGATGTTGTATTCCAAGAGAGTAATCTATTTGTCTCTAAAGATACCAAGTGAGAAATATTATATTCTTTATTATCACCTTTTAAGTCACATTCAAATCAGAACCTCCTCTCCCTCTCTCTCTCTCTCTCTCTCTCTCTCTCTTTTTCAGGAAGACCTATGATTTGTTGTCTTGAAACATCTAGAAATATCAGAGAAATTTTTGGCATAGACCCAGAATGGCCTCCAGATGGTGGACCAGCCCCAGGGATTGAATTTTCTTAGTAAAGCTGCAGGCTCAGCCCTCTTCGGCACCCTGTGTGCCGGTATTCTCTCTCAGTCCTTGGCTCACTGCATCCAAATATACAAGTGGTTTTCTTTTTATCACTCCAAAGTGGTTCTTTCAAAATCAGATTTATCTGTGCATAAGATGCCAACTTTGATTGTGCTTCAGAGACCTGTCTTCTATTTTTTCCACCTTTGTAAAAGAAATACTTCATAACTGAAAATGTATAAGAGGAGGCAAATCGATATACTTGTCATGCAGATTTATTGCGACCTCCAGTTGTTTGATTAGTCTTACTTTTGTGTTTGGCTTGCAGTACGCTGATCTGCAGCATTTGAACTGAAATACAGACTGATTTCATATTTTCCCTCAATTTATGTCCAAAGCATGTACAAAATTTCATGTCATGTTGACATAAAACTCTCACAGGTTGAGATTATTCACTCTGAAGTGAGCAATAAATTCAGACAATAGACTCATCAAACATGGATTACCAGTCTAACTGGGGGCAACCTTGCAGGCTAGGAGTGGGAGCGTGGAGTGTGGGCAGAGGAAGGGGAGAGGTGCAGAGGGTAAAGGCGGGATATATGATGTGTGCATGTATGAAAGTGTAACAACAAATCCCTTCAATATGTAAAACCATAATGAAAAATAAAGTCTTGTATTACAAAAAGAGATTATTCACTCTGGAAGTTGAGTAATTATCAATCTTTCCTACCATTCAGCCTATGCCTTGTGTTGATTGGTCTGTGCCTCGGTTCACCTGTCAGAAAAAATACGTTTTCATGAGAAATACACGGTGTGTCTGGCAAATGATGGCTTTTGGTAAATAAAACCTTTTCTTAACATTTGTAACGGGAAAGTAAGAACTAAGTCACTTTTCATATATATATATGTGTACTGCGTTCACATGAGCTGATAGACTGCTGCTTAGTTGGGGACTTCTCTGTGTAGACTTGTGTTATATGAGAAGCAATTTTCATTTAGTTTTTCATGCGACTGTGACACTTTGTTTGTGTACATGGTACTGGAATTTGAACTTGCATACTCAAGCTCACAAGGCAGGTGCCGTAACCGCTGAGCCACCATTCCAGCCCCTAGACTTGTGTTATATGTACCTACTGCTCAAGTGTCTTGCTGTTGAAAAGAGTCATCTTGCAGACAAAATAATGGAGTACAGATGTTTATTCTGAGTCTGTGTGTGTGTGCCTGTGCAAGTACGAACACTTGTGTTATAATTTCTTGAACAGGACACTTTCTATGTCCATTGACTAACCTTTCTCTTCCTCGGTCACTTTATGTAGCCCTTTCTCATCTAGAGAGTGTTATGGAATTTTGTGGCTAGCATTACTGTAGTGGGATCACAAATATACTTATGTAAGCATGCATATGTACAAAGAAAATGTATCTGCTTTGCTGTGACAGTTCTATTTTTCCTCAGTAAACCACCCACCCTCAGGCAGAGTGGGAAATTATGCTTTCCAATTAATGTTATCTTCTCTGTCCTAGTTTTAAAGTCAGGGTTCTCTCAGGTAAATCGTGAGCCTTGGGTTTCCTATGTCTCCTGCTTCTCTGTCCAAGGTGACATGTGGATATCTGGAGTGGCCAGTGGAAAATGGTGGTTTTCAGATTCTTGTGGATGGAAAAAGTAGGGGGCTAGAGAGCATATGTGGAGGTTCTTACACTTTGTTTAGGCCAAATTGATCTGGTGTGCCTGAACAATTTGTGGATCAGTTCTTTTGGAGTAGCAGGGTTGTTCTCCCCATGATTAAGCCCCAGCTCTGGCTGATGCTGACGGTTGCAAAGATATCCCAGGCCTTGTAGCCTTTCTCTTTAACCGGGACCCTCTCCTCCTGTAGCCTTTCTGCCTGGTACCATCAGCTACCTTCCACATACCCCACAGAGCAAGCAAGGACTTTGGTCAGAGAAGAGAAAGTTTCATGTTCCAATTTAAATATTTCAATATTAAGTTATTTAGTCAACTTAATGCATAGCAAAAGCAAGGGGGCAAAATGGGGTCAATTATTTACTTAGAAAGGCAGTGGGAAGAATCCTGAATCGTGTGTTACTTGATGTTCTTCCAATCCAGTTCCTCGCTCCTTTCTCTGCCAAGTTCGCCTTCTCTGATCGTGCTGTATTTTTGAGGACCAGCACTGAGCGTGAGTAGGGTGCACATCAGATATGTGTCTGGAACCATCCTAGCTTGCTCAGTCATCAGGGGCAAGTAGGCCTGCGCACAGTTGTGATTTGCCAACACACTACTGAACAGCTATGGATTTTTATCTATGTATCTCAAGCAGAAAACACATGGAGCCCAAGTGATTATAATCAATGGACCATGACTATTTGGTGCCTCATAAATGTTAGGTACTTATTTTGTCCTTCTTAATTGTCTGTATTAAATGTGTCTCTGGATATGTCTCTGCCATAGACAACACGTGTTCCCCCCTCCAAACCCCAGATTCATATGTTGAAACCTGATTCCCAGAGTAGGGGTGTTTTGAGGTGGAGCCTTTAGGAGATGATTAGTCATAATGGAAGAACCCTGATAAGGGGATAAAGGAGCAAGAGTTCTCCCCTTCTACCATGTGAGGATGCAGCAAAATGATGGCCGTCTGTTAACCAAAGCGAGCCCTCATCAGGCAACAAACCTGTCGGCACATTGATCTTGTACTTTCTAGTCTTCAGAAGAGCAAGAAATAAATTGTTATTGCTTACAAAGCACACAGTTTATGTTATTTTATTTTACAAGTCTGAACAGACTAAGACAGCAATTAGTACTGAGAAACGGGGTGCTGTACCAAATACCTAAAACTAGGGAAGCAGGTTTGGAACTGGGTAATGTGTAGATGCTATTTTTTTGAATTGCATGCTAGAGAAAAAATTTACATTGCTGTGAATGCACCATAAAGGACAGTTCTGGGGAGGGGTGAGGAAGGAAGAAGATCGCAGTAGGGAAAGCCTTAGTCTTGTAAGACATTGTCTAGGTAACCTTGAACAGATGCTGATAAAAATAGGGATGGTAAAGGATATCCTGATGAGGTTGCAGATGGAAGTGATAAGTGTGTTACTGGAAACTGGAGGAAAGGTGATCGTACAAAGAGCTCAACTGAATCATGTTCAAGCTTTAGCATTTGGGCAGACTGAGTTGTGTTCATCATTCTGCTTTGTAGAAGGTAGAACTTGTGAATGATGAAATTGGATATTGAGCTGAAGCAATTTCTAAGTGAAGTGTTGAAGCAGTGGCTTGATTTCTTCTAACAGCTTATCATGAAATGTGAGAAGAGAGAAATGACTTAAAGGTGTACTTGTTCATCAGAAAGGAAGTAAAACTGAAAAATTTGGGTAATTCCAGCCTATTCATATTGTAATAATGAGACAGCCAGTTGAGGATGATAGGGGGACCACTTAGGGTATGACCAATCCACTGTTGGATAAGGAAGTCAATATGGATCAACCATCTTGGCAGAAGCCAGGAGCTCTTCTCCAAGAGTGTAAGAATAACCCCAAAGGCGGTGTAGAAGTCACAAGGGTGGATACTTTCATCACACGCCCACAGTGCATGCCCTAAGAACAGTCTCAGAGGAGGGGCTGTGTGCCTGGTGTCTGCAGGGTCTTGTGAAGACCTCCCCAAGTACCTCCTCACATCTTGGGCTGGGTTCCCCACACCCTGGAGCCACACTCCTCCAATGTCCCAGCTGCTGCTCCAGCAGGACCAAATACCAGGGTGGCAACTCTGCCAGAGGGCACAAGCAACCAACTTCAGTGACCACACAGCACCATCTGTGGTACACAGGGCACTTGAGCCATGGGAGCAAGGCTGTCTCCACCTAGATTACAAAGGATGGGACCACCATTCCACAGAGTTACAGAGGTGGGGTTCGCGCAGAGAGCTGCTGCAGGACCAATCTGCCAAGCCCTGAGAGCAGGATCACTTGGAGCGTGGGAAGTCTAACCCCTGTCCAGCAGAGCTGTGGGGGCAGGATCCCTGCCATAGTGGGTCCAGAAGAAAAGGCCTCTGCTCCAGTGCACCTGGAGTGCAGGACCCTGAGGCCAGGAAAGGGTCATTCTCCAGTCTAAGGTTTAATGGAATTTCTTTACCATTGGGTTTTGGCTTGCTGGGGACCTGTCACTCCTTTCTTTTTATTTATTTCTTTTAGAATGGAAATACCTATCCTGTGGCTGGCCCACAACTGTATTTTGGAAGCACATAATATGTTTGTTTTCACAGATTCACAGCTGGAGAGGAATTTGCCTCAGTATGAGTCATACCTTGAGTGTCACCCATATCTGATTTAGGTAATATTTAGATGAGACTTTGGACTTTAGATTTTTCAGTTGATATTGGGATGAATTAAGACTTTTGTGATATTGGAATGAAACAAATATATTTTGCACGTGAAAGAACAAGAATTTGTGGGGTGGGGGACAAAGGTAGAATGCCATAGACTCTGTTTCCCCAAAATTCATATGTTCAAACCTACCCCTAATGTGACGGTATTTGGAAGTGGGGACTCTGGGGAGTGTTAGGTCATGAAAGAATAACCCCCAAGAATTGGATTAGTGCCCTTATAAAAGAGACCTTGATGAATGAGTTTCTTCACTCTTCCACTCACATCAGTCACCAGACACCAAGACACCGTGTTAGCCAGTTGTTACTGTGGCAAAATACATGAAAAAATAAAACGTAAGGGAGAAAACATTTATTTGGGTTCATGTTTTCACTCCATAATACATTGGCTCCATTGCTTCTGGGTTTGTGATGAGGCAGTACATCATGGTGCAAGTATGTGGTAGAGGAAAGCTCCTCACATTATAGCAGTGAGAAAGGAGGCGGGAAGAAGGAGAGGGAGAAAGAGGCCAAGGACAAGATATCATCCCCAAGGACACACCCTCAAATTCCATGCCCTTCAACCAGGGGTCCCACCTCCCACAGTTTCTACCACCTCCCAATAGTCCATTCATCAATGAATCTATCAATGGATTAATCCATTGATAAGGTTAGCTCCCTCATGATCCAAAACTCTACTTCTGACATTGCTGCATTGGGGACCAAGTCATCAACACTTGAAACTTCAGAAAAAATTCTAGATCCAAACCATGTCAGACACCTTGGGTTTTAGACTTTCTATGCTCCAGAATCATGAGATACCAATTTCTGGTTTTTATGATCATTCCCAATTTATGATACTTTTTGCTAAAGGAGCCTGAACAGTCTCCTAAGCTGCCTCCTTACATTCTATTCTCTCTATACATAGTTGATTCTGTCCTCCTCATTGTTTGTTTCTCTTATTCTGTTTAGCAGAATTGAATTTCCTTAAATAATATAACAAATAAATATTGCACAAGTTCACATTTCGGAGTTCATGGTTATCTTCTTTGTTGTTCCTACCTTGAGGTTTGTTGTCAAATCCATTCCTCACAGTCTACCATTAGGTTTTCTAAATGTTGTGAAGAATTTGATTTTTGTGAAAACCTGCCGTTTTTATTTGGAATTTTAGAAATTACATGGGCTTTGTTCAGAGCCAAGCAGACCCGGAAGTGTTATCACTGGCAGCACTCTGATCTTAGACATTAATAAGCAGTTATGCTTTCTTGGACAACAGATCTTAGGAAATATTTGACCAGCTCTTCAACTTCCCTGACATTGTCCATTTGCGCGTCTCACCGGTGGATTGTTAACATTTTGGGCATGCCTTATTTGCATTTCTTTTCTCTTGCTCAGGGCTAAGCAGTAGTAGTTGCTTAATAAATGTCTGCAAAAACCAGCATGGGTAAGTCATGCACTGAGTTTAGCAGCTTCACCTGAGTGCATTTGGTTATTTTAATTGGTCACTTGAAGATCCTCAAGAAGCTAAAGCCATACTTGCAAAGGTAGCCTATCTTCTGTGGTGCTTTTCGTGAAAATTTCACAGTTTTCCACTTAGCAAGATTTAGCAGTATAACACCAATATTTTGTGGCTACCCCCAACTCTGAGTCTCCAACTGAAAGGCAGAGGAATTCTCTTATTGAAAATTTGCATGTAGTAAAGGAAAGTGATTCTGTATGACCGTTCCTGCTCAATACAGGATGGTCGGTGTGTGACTTTTTCTCAGGTAGGCCTATAATCTGAATGAGTCCAGGTATTAATGCTAAATGTCCCTACACTGAAACCCCAGAATCTCAGTAGCTCAAGGAAACAAACATTTATTTACGGATTAGTCAAAGTCTAACACAAGGAAGGCAACAGATCCTTCCCCCGTCTGGTAACTCCGGTATCCAGACAGCTTCCACTTTGTGATGATTTGCTGTTTTAACATGTGACTGTGAATCCCCTAAGGTTATAATCGGGGAAAGACAGAGACAGTTAAGGCACACATGCTTTGCTCTCTCTCATCCTGAAAGTGACTCATCATTCAGTTCATTACCTTGACCTAGTCACATGTTCCCACCTAAAAGTGAAAGTGTCTGGGAAGAGTACAGAAATAGCCAATTGAATATTTTACACATCATCTCCGCCCTATAACCTATATTGTTTATATAAGACAGAGAAAGATATATGTCCCGTCATTGGGATAATAGTCTATTCCCTGCAAGGAATTATGCATCCAGATTCTTTTGGTAGACAGCTTATCTATGGGACCAAGGAGGAGGACTTTATACAACAATAAATGGTAGAATACTATTGACCTTCCTGAGCCACTGAATTCTAATTTCATGTCCTCCCTTCCCTGAACTCCTTTGTTATAGGATAATAAATGCCCTTATTATTTTAGCCAGTTTGAGCTGGAATTTCAATTATTCACAGTCAAACATATCTTCTTTTTTTTCTTTGCAGTATGGGGGACTGGACCCAGGGGCACTCTACCATTGAGCTATATCTGAGCCTTTTTTAAAAAATAATTTGAGACAGGGTCTGAGTTGCCCAAGCTGATCTTGAACTTGGATCCTCCTGCCTTGGCACTGCGCCCAGCTAGTCAGAAACATCCTAATGCATATACTTCATCATTTGAAGCCTTGCTATTCTATGTTTTAGGGAAACCTGTCATAAAGCAGAATGAGGCAGGATTTGAGGCAAGAGACATAGCTTTGCTTTGAGTCTTGCCTCAGTCACTTGCTGACTAGTTGACTTTGGGCAAGATACTTTAACTTTCTTCACCAGTCAAATAGGGTTAATAGCAGACTAAACTGGATTATTGTAAGAAACAAATAAAACAATCATGTGAAAATATTGTAAGCTACACAGCATGTTAGTATTAAAGTATTTCTCATGTTATATGGCAGGCTACTTTGTGTCCTGTCTTAAGGTGGTTTCTTTACTGAAATTTTAAGTGGATACTACTTTATTTTAAATAAAATCAAAAGAACTCTATGATCTGAAGTGACTTTATATTATTGGATTTAGACCAAACTTTATTCAAGATAAAACATTTACCTTTGCTTCTTTCTATAATAAACAATGAGCTGTTGGAGGAAGACTAGATTAGAGATAGCAAAACAAAGGCATCATGTGGATTTTCTTCTGCAAATCTGTGCTGCAAGTTGAATTTTCATCTCTGCTGTACAGAATTCAAAAATCAAACAAAAACATGTTGTCTTAGTCCATTCAGGCTGTGGTTACAAAATAACTTGGACTGACTAATTTATAAACAACAGAAGTTTGTGTCTCATTTCTAGAGGTTGGGGAGTCCAAGATCATGATGCTTGAAGAATCAGTTGTCTGGTGAGGACTCAGCTTTGTACATGGTGTCCTAGTGCTGTGTCCTCCAGTGGCAGAAGGGGCAAGGATGCTCCCTCCAGCCTCTTTTATAAGGGCACTTGTCCCATTCTCAAGGGAAGAACCACCTTCTAAGGCCCTACCTCTTAATACCACCATATGGAGGATTTGGTTTCCATGTATGAATGGGGGCCATAAACGTTCAGAGCATAGCAAATGGTCAGTGACACAATTAAAGATTAATGTTAAGAGGTTGTTAGGAAATTTGGCTAAAATCTCTAGAATCTTGTTTGGTTATTTGAAGAGTCAGGTTTTTTTGAGGCACAATTGACCAGGCAGATTGATTTCATATTCATGTGCTGTAGTAACAGTGGTGGAAAGAGAAACAGCATGAAGGAGCTTATGAAGCGGAGGAACGAGTTCACTGGGCAGAGAAGACTGTGTTACTCCCAGAGGAGACATATTAACTTGATCTAACTCTTAAAACTGAATTAGGGAGATTAAATTTCAGAGACCAGGAAGAAGCTTATATCCATTAGTTCTTGAAACAGAAAATATAAGAAAGCGTACTGTAGTTGTTATCTGTAGTTGTGAATTTACAATAGTTTACAAAGGTGTACCATCTCAAGTAAAGTATAATTAAATTTATATAAATTATATAATTAAGGTAATATAAATAATGCATAAATAAGATGATTATGTATAGCAAGAAGATTGGAGATATTTTAACTTAATAAAAATGGATGGTTTTGGGAAATAATTTCTAAACATTTTATTGTACTCCAACTTTAAGTAATGTGCAGCACACCTCCCTTTTTTTGTTGTTGTTTCCTTTTTAGAGACAGTGTTTTACTAAGTTGCACAGGCTGCTGTTCTCCTACTTCACCCTAAATTTCTGGGATTAAAATCAAGTACCACCATGCTTGGCAAAAAAAAAAAAAAAAAAAAAAATTAATATGCCCTAAGTTCTACAAGTCAATGAGAAAAAGAAAACTAGTCAATATAAAAATAACCAAGTCTTTTTAAAAATTCTCTTCGTTTTTAACATTTTTATTTATTGCATTATAGTCATACATAATTGTAAGGTTCATCTTGACATAATCATGTATGCATGGAATATAATTTGCCCCAATGTAGTCCCCAGTACTATTTCTTTCCTTCCCCCATTCCCTCCCCCTGCTTCCCTTCCTCTACTCTATTAGTCTTCCTATTTGTTTACAGTTTTTCTTCCATATTTTTTGTTGGTGCATTATAGTTGCACATAATGATGGAATTTGTTACATATTCATATATGGACACAATATAATTTGGCTAATATCATTCTCCAGCACTTCCCCGCTTCCTGCCCACCTCCCAGCCTTGGTCCCATCCCTCTTACTGATCTCCCTTTGATATTCATGAGATCCACCCACACCTTTCTTTTCCTTTTTCCCATCTAGCTTCCACATATGAAAGAAAATGTATGACTCTTGACCTTCTGAATTTGCTCAAGTTCCATCCATTTTCTGAAAATGACATAATTTTATTCTTCTTTATAGCTGAATAAAACTCCATTGTATGTATGTATATACATACTTATGATACATATACATACCACATTTTCTTTATCCATTCATCTGTTGGTGGACACCTAAGCTGGTTCCATTGTTTGGCTTTTGTGAATTGTGCTGCTATAAACATGGGTATGCATGTATCACTGTAGTATGATGACTTTAATTCTTTAGGATAAATTCTGAGGAGTGGTAACAGCTGGATCTTATGGTGATTTCATTCCTAGTCTTTTGAGAAACTCCACATTGATTTTTATAGAGGTTAAGATGTTATGGGGTCCCCCAAAATTTCATATGTGAGACAAAGCAAGATGGTTTAATTATGGAATTATTGGCTTATGAGAGCCTTAACCTAATCAGTGCATTGGTCTACTGATAGGGATTAACTGGGTGCAGGTAGGGTGTGACTGGAGGAGGTGGGTCATTGGGAGCTTGCCTTTGGATATATATTTTATTAGTTGAGCTTAGTGTCTCTCTGCTTCCTGAGTGCCATGTCCCCAGATGTTTTCCTCTACCACCACACTCTTCCACTATGATATTCTGCCTCACCTTGAGCCCCAAGGAATGGAGTAGATATTGTATAGGTTGAGACTACTGAAATCATGAGCCCACAAGTAAACTTTTCCTCTTTTAAAATTGTTACTCTCAGTTCTTTTGGTCACAGCAGTGAAATAGCTGATTAAAACAATGGTTGTGTTAATTTACAATTCCACCAACAGTATAAAAGTATTTCTTTTTCTCCACATTCTCTCCAGCATTTTTTATTATTTGTATTCTTGATGGCTGAAAAATGGCCAAATTTTAAGTACAGACGGTTCATACATAAGAAACAAAAGTGCTAATAAATATGAAAAATGCTCATCTCATTTGTAATTAAATATTGGCAAAATTTAAAAATGCCTAGTGAGAGGAGATGGAAATGATTGGCAGGTAGGGCATGGTGGGAGGATGTGGATTACTGGGAACAAGCCCATGTCGCACCCTCTGCCCTTCTGCTTCTTGGCTACCTAGAGCTGAGCAGACTTCCTGTGCTATGTCCTTTTGCCTCAACATTCTGCCTTGCTTTAGATCCAGAGCATGGAGCTAACTGTGAAATTAACCTTTGAAACTGTGAGCCAGAATAAATGTTTCTTCCTCCAAGTTGTTTGTGGTAGGTTTTTTGGTCACAGCAACAAAAAGCTGACTAACACAAGAGACTTCCATTCGAACTGTTTTGTGTGTTATTAGAGTTTGATCAAGGGCATATATTACTTTTATTAAAATTAATCAAAGACTATTCAACAAACATGGAATGGTTGTCCTATCTGGAAGAAATAAAGATTGGTTTGAAATTTTAAAGGCAATTAATATTAAACTTGAGTGTGTATAGTACTTGTTTTGCACAGATACATTGTATAATTATAGTATGTAAATTATTTGAAATTTTCCGTATAAAAAATAATCTTACCATGGAAATTTCATAGAGCTAGCTGGGTCAAATATAATGAGCCACTTTCAGCTCAGTAGAAAGAAATAGCTATAGATTCAAGTGTCTGTAACTGAGCTAGCTGGTGATCTTAGGAGGTCATCAGTGCTACATCAAGAAAAATACAAAGACAAAGCCAAGTAGTCATGGGTCAGCTTGTAAGCAGTCCATAGTAGAATTAGAATTATAAAGCAAGAGACCCTCACAATGTTCTGGGATTCTCTGAATCATTGCACCTTTCCTAGAATTTATAGTTGTCAGCTAGTTAAATGTTTTCATTTGCTAAACTGATGGAAATTTACAATATACCTGCTCTAGTTCCCACTCTACTTGCTTCTGTTAGGGATTCCTTCACCTAGAGTTCTGGGGGTTAGTCCAGGCAGATGGCAGGTTTCCTTGATATGAACTATAAAGATAGGTCCTTGGGGAACAATCATATTATAGTTGGTAAATTGCGTCTTATTTGAAAAATATCAATTTTTTTCTACCAATTGAGTAATTTACTCAATCTCAAGTGAACATCATACTATATCTTATTTTCATGTCATCTCCTTCCTTCAAGCTAACTTTATATTTTGACAGATCAGAAAGTGAAAATGTTAGAGATTTTTGTAAGTAAGGGAATTAGAGAATATTACTGCAGATTTGTAAAATTTTTACTGCATTTCACAGTGTGAAAATTGCAGAAATTACTTACAAATTGTAGAGAAGAATTGACTTCCTTCAAGAAAAATGTCCGTAAGGTCTAGCAATAAAATATGCCAGAAGAAAACCAGTTGTTCACTGGAATTTTGATATAAAATTATTTTATAATCAATGAATTTGTGTTTGTTAAATTCCAGAGATTCTTTTAGTATTTAAGTAGTAAGTTTGAGGGGGCTGGAACGGTGTTGCTCAGTGGTTACGGTGCTTGCCTGGCATGCGTCAGGACACAAGTTCAAACGCCAGCACCAACAAAGTGTCTGAGCAACAAAGGCCACACAAAAATACTAAATAAAATCGATTCTCTCTTTGTCTCTCTCTGTTTCATTGTCCCTCTCACTCTATTTAAAAAAAAGAAGAAGAAGAAGAAGTAAGTTTTAGGGCAGCCCTGGGTTCAATCCTTGGGACCACACACAAACACACACATAAAACGGGGTTGAGTTTTAGTTAAAAACATAAATGAGAATTTTTTATTTCTGTGATTTATGCTGTAAATTAATTGTGGGCATGTAAGTACTTAACATAGTGCATTATTTTTAAGCACATTGGATTTTTCTGTAAAGCTATATTTAAACAAGAGAGTTCACTTAACACTGTAGCTCCTCTTCTGTGTTAGGTCATTAACTTTAAGTGAGCTTTCAAAGTGTTTTTAAAAATTCAAAGCATCCTTCTGTTGAATGTGTTGAGAAACAATGGCAGGAACCCAGCCTTTTCAGGGCGAAATACAGAAGAATGGAGAGACTGGATGTGGGCGATGTGGGGGTAACTCTGGTTTAGGAGCAAATGCAGATCATATTGTTATTTTAAAGGCATTTATGATTGTACAACAACTCAGCTCCTTAATAAGAGAAATAAAATAAAAAATAAGGAAGAATAGCCTTTTCAAGAGCATTTCTATTTCAGTTTTGAATCATAGTAACCTCTTGCAAGACTCTTCTCCCCTGTCGAAATCTCCTTGTTTATGTTTAAATTGCCAACAATGATAAACAAAAAGTCATAAATAATGACATTAAGAGCTTTCCCTCTTTTCTCCAAATTGCCAAAGGATTCTCACAGTCCAGGAATGTTTGTGTGACTTTAGGTGTTTTATGCTTTTATGTAACAGTAGTAATCACCTGCCCCGGAGCTTACGTGTATCACCTTGAGCTGTTGAAGAGGGATGAAATGTGTTACGATGATGAGGAATATGGAATGTTTCTAAAATCAGATTAATTTCAATATTGTTAACATTTCTTTATATACCATAAAGTATATTGAGTGTGTATAATTTAACATTTTTTAGTAAATTTACTGATTGTGGAAACATTGCCACAATCCAATTGTAGAACAATCCATCGACCTAGTAAGATCTCTTGTGCCCAATTACAGAGAGTTCCCATTCCCACTTTCCCAACACTGCTCCGTTCACACCCCACCAGAAAACCAGTAATTTACTTTGTCTCTGTATCTTTGTCATTTTGGGGTATTTGATATAAATGGAATCATATATCTTCTCTTGTGACTAGCATTTTGTTTTTGAGGTTCATGTTGTTGCACATCAGTATTTCCTTCCTTCTTGATGTTGAATAATATTCTATTATGTAATAATACCACATTTTATTTATCCAGTCACTGGTTGGTAGACACCTACATTGTTTCAAGTTTGGGTTATTAATATTGCTGCTTTGAATACTTGTATACAGGTCTTTGTATAGATACATGCTTTCATTTCTCTTGAGCAGGTACCTGGGAGTAGAGTTACTGAGTCATATTGTAATTGTACATTTAACATTTTAAGAAACTGTCAAATTGTTTTGAAAAGTGATTGTGCCACTTTACCTTCCCACCAGAAGTGTCTGAGCGTTCCAGTTTTTCTGTATCCTCCTTAGCATACGATATTGTCAGTCTTTTTAATGACAGCTGTGGTAGTGAATTTGTATTGGTATCTCTGTTTCTTGATTACTAATAACATTGGAAATTTTCTAATTCTTAATTGTGTTATGTTCTTATTGAATTGAGTTGTGTTCAAGATGCAAGTCTGTTTTTGCATAGAAGTCTTTTATGCAAGTCTTTTATATTTATGTTCAAGATGTAAATAGTCCCTGATTTATGATGGTGCCGAAGCTTCCAGGCACTCTGTGGGAGCTGTGCTTCAAATTTAGAATTTTGGTCTTTTCCTCA
This sequence comes from Aplodontia rufa, assembly GCA_004027875.1. NCBI lineage: Eukaryota > Metazoa > Chordata > Mammalia > Rodentia > Aplodontiidae > Aplodontia > Aplodontia rufa. The sequence goes on from PVKS010004152.1 coordinate 30,333, forward strand.
GCTACAGACATGCAGTGCAATCCTCTCTTGAGACGCTGGGCAGCAGCAAAAAGTTGCACCTCCCATCAGCCCGTGATTGTGAGGGGAAATAACTGTTGTCTACGGTATGCTGTGTTGCCAGTGTTTTTTGAATACAGGTATTCAGTAAATTATGTGAGATATTCAGTATTTTATTATGGAACACATTTTTTGTGTTAGATAATTTTGCCTAGCTAATATATGTATTCCGAGAACATTTAAGGTAGATTAGGTAAGCTGTGGTATTAAGTAGGTGAGGTGTATTAAATTCAATTTCTGCTTATTTTTCCTATTTCACCTCATGGAGGTTTATCGGGACGTAATCTCATCGTAAGTGAAGAAGCATCTGTAGATGAAATACTGGGTGTGAGGATTTATCCTCTTTTCCAAATCAAGTCACCCCCTCTGGTAGCAAAGCTGCTGTTCCTTCTTGGCAGTACTACTGTGCCAACCAGCCTGGGGTTGGAAGGGAATCCGCGCAGGCCCAGGCAATAGAGTCACAAACGCCCACTATTCTTTTTGTTATTGGTGCATTAAAGTTGTACATAATGATGGGATTTGTTCTTACATACTCATACATGCGCACAATATTACAATATAATTAGGTCAATATCCACCACCCCGAGCACTTCCCTCCTCCCATCCCCTGATCTCTTGCTTCTGCTGATCACCTTTTGAGATTGTGTGGGAGTTTAGTTTCCCAGGGGTACAAACTTTGTTTTCCCTTCCCTTCCTTGACCCTCCCTTTTTTCCCTACCGTCCTTCCTCCTGTCTCTACCTCTGCCTTCTCTACTCTACTAGACTTCCTTTAGTTCTTCTGTTAATTTGTATTTGAATGTTTCTTTATGAAATCTTATCCCTCCCTCCCTCTCTCTTCCCTTTATTCTACTCTAGCTTCCACAGTTGAGAGGAAACATACTAATTTTGCACAGTATGATATTCTCCATTTCTATCCATTTGCCAGCAAATGCCATAATTTCGTACTTTTTAATAGCTGATTAGAACTCCATTGTATGTACATACCACAGTTTCTTAATCCACTCATTTAGTGATGTGCATCTGGGTTGTTTCCGTAATCTAGTTATTGTGAATTGTGCTACTGTAAATTCTGATGTGACTGTGTCACTCTCGTTTGCCGAGAGTTGTTCGTGAGGATCCCCAAGATTGTGATAGCTGGGTCATGTGGTGGTTCCATGCCTAGTTTTTTGAGGAATCTCCATACTGCTTTCCAGAGTGGTTGAACCAGTCTGTAGTTCCACCAACAATGTAGAAAGAACCAGTGTTATTTAGTTTTTCATGTGGCTTTCGTTGCCCCGACACTTCGTTGTGTACATGGTGCTAGGGTTTGAACCCGGGTCCTCATGCATGCCAGGCAAGCACCGTAACTACTGAGCCACCACTTCAGCTCCATGTGAATTATGTCTTTAAATATTCTACTTCATAATTTCATTGTCTTCTTTGGGGACTCTAATGACATATATTTAAGCTCATTTAACTGCGTTCTGTAGCTATCTCTCAAATCCTTATGATGTTTAAAAATGTTTCTCCATAGCTACTTTTCTCATCTATGTCCTCTCTGGCTCTTTGTCATTGTTTCTGTTCTCCTTTGTGGCCTTTATAATTTAGTCTTCAGTTCTGAAATGTTTTTATCTTCTTCCTTTTCTTCCTTTACTGAGTTCTGTCGGTCTCCATTTCATATCTCCTGCTTTCTGATCATCTCTTTCCTTTATGTATTTGTGTTCTTTCATTCATTGTGATCAGTATGCTAACTTTTTTCATGTGGCAGTATATAAATAGCAAAATTTACTGTTTTAACAATTTTTCTAAAATTCAGTGGAATTAACTGTATTCACAGTATTAAGCAATCATTACCACTATGTATTTCCTGAGCATTTTCATCTTCCACAACGTAAACTTTGTACCCATAGAAGAATCACTTCCCAAGCTTCCATCCCAAGCCCCTGCTAACCATGGTTCTACTTTCTGCCTCTGTACATTTGCCCAATCTGAGTATCTCATTTCAGTGGAATTATAAAATTTTTTCTGAGTCTGCCTTATTTGTCTTTGCATGATGTTCTCAAGTTCATCCATGCTGTAGTGTATATCAGAATTTCATTCCTTTTTAAGGCTGAGTGAACCAGACGTGGTGGCATATACCTGTAATCCCAGCAGCTTGGGAGGCTGAGGCCAGAGGATTGCAAGTTCAAAGTGAGCGTCAGCAATTTAGTAAGGCCCTAAACATATTAAGGAGACTCTGTCTCAAAATAAAAAAAGAGCTGGGGATATGACTCAGTGGTTAAGAATGCCTGGGTTCAATCTGGTACAAAAGGAAAAAAACGCTGAGTAAGATTCCATTGTGTGTCTATAGCACATCAGTTTACTCATTCATCTGTTGATGGACTTTTGGGTCCTGCTTTGGGGGCTGTTGAGAATAATGCTGCTGTGAACGTTGGGGTGTAAGTGTATCCACGTAAGTCCCTGCTTTTAGTAATGGAATTGCTGGATCACATGCTAGTTCTGTCTGAATTTTGAGGAATCACCTGTTTTCTACAGCAGCTGTACCATTTTACATTCCCACCAGCAGTGTGCAGGGGTGCCAGTTTTTTCATGTCCTAATCAACACTTATTTTCCCTTTATTCCTTCCTTTCTTTCTCTTCCTTTCCTTTCTAGTAGTAGCCATCCTGATGGGTGTGAAGTGGTGTCTCCCTGTGGTTTGCATTGAACTAAAGATTAGTAATGCTGAGTGTGTTGGTTTTCTGTTGTGGAATTGTAGGAGGTTTTTAATTTAATTTAATTTTTTTTACATATTCTGGATATTGATCCTTTATCAGATGCATGATTCACAAATATTTTCTCCTATTTTGTGGGTTGTCTTTCTACTGTTGATGGTGTCTTTTGATGCATATTCTTTAATTTTCGCATATTCCAGTTCATCTTTGTTGTTTTGTTGCCTGTACTTTTAGTGTGACATCCTTATTAACATTTGTTAGTTTTTTATGCCAGCTTATAGTTTCCATCTGCTTCCTGACAACATTTTTCTGATGAGTTATTTCAGGCAAATTGTGTAGAATACTGTCTCTGAATAGAGGCTGGCCATGTTGCGCTTTTCCTCCTCGTATTTGAAGAGCATGGAGTTTTATGGAGTTCGAAGCAACAGTTCCTGCAGGGTGTAGCAGTGAAGGGCCAAAGCTGCTTTTCAAGTTTCACCGATTAGGGGCTCCCTGCTGGACTCCTGTGAAAGGACTGATTTCTGAATCGTGATGCCTCTGTGTGCCCCTCTTCCTTGCCTCTCAGAAGCTGGTCCCTGTCGGAACTCTGCTAGCGTTTCCTCCTGTCCTTGCACTTGCTGTTAACTGGTGTGTCTTTCTCACATCTCGGGATATCTGCCACCTTGTGGGCCTTGTGGGTACTTTTGCAGTTGACGCCTGTTCTCTCTCAGGTAGGTGTTTAAGGTAACAAATATTTGTAGGAGCTTTTGAATATCACCTAGTGGTCTTCGCCACTCATCATAGCTCTGGTGTGACGTCCGCCATAAGCTTCTTGCCCTATCCCTGCCCTTGGCAGATACTAATTCCAGTTTACACCTTTTCTGTCTTCTGTGACTTTTCTTTATATGCTTATTAATCTGTGATTTCACAGAAGTGATAAAATTCACAAGATTTTTCTTGAAATTGTTTTTACATATTACCACTGAAGTATATATCACAAGTCCTTGTTATTTTTTTTTTTTTTTTTTTTTTTTTTTTTTTTTTTTTTAGTTTTTATCTTGAGACAGGGCCTTGCTGAAATGTTGAGGGTCTTTCGTGTTGCTGAGGCTGTCCTGCTTTAGCCTCTCGAGTTGCTGGGGTTGAAGGTGTGTGCCACCCCTCTGGGCTAATATTTTCCTAAATGTTTCAATCATCCCAAGTACATAGGGAATTTTCTTTTTAATGGAATTTTAAACTATAAGTTGTAGAAATTAATTGATCTTAATTTAAAAATGAGATATGAGGTTATCCAAGTTCTTTTTAAGTGTGTGTGTGTGTATTTGGTTAAGGAAATAAATGAGCTAAATAGGAAAAAATAAAATAAATACAAATGTTTTCTTTTTAAATATTCTCTCAATTAAACCAAGTTTTTCTATGAATATTTAAAGATTATTGGATCTTAATTTTTAATTCATAGAACTCTTTGAGGATATGATTTCTGAAAATATGATGTATTTCAGGGTTTCGTGGTCTGTGGATTCTAGGTTAAGAACCATTGTCTGAAGGCTGTGATGTGCTTAGATAATACATGCTGTGAAAAGTTTGTGTAAGGGTGACTACTAAGAAGTCCAAGAAGTGCTTTGAGTTTAGAAGTAATGAACTAGATTAGAAAACATTTGATTCGCAGGAAACTTCTGCTTTCATTGACTTAATATTTTCAGTAAACATTTCTGACTTTCTGACAGGCACTATTTTAATGCCGTCTCACATGAAGCAAACCCATAGATAGGCTCCCGGCGGGAACATGACTCTAATGCCAGCAGGCTAAAAGTTGTTTGTTTCGTTTTACTGTCCTTAGAGCTTATCTTCTAGCTTCTGGGTTGCTACATAGTTACAACATGCTATTGCATATTTTGTCTGTGATCTAAGCAAAACGCAGGGACATGGGGAAAAGACTGTGTTGACCTCCCTTAGAAGGAATTCTTTTGGCCCCACCAACTTCTACTTACAGCTCATTGATTACCCATCTGGCTATCTATAGCTGCAAGGATGTTCTACAAGGAAAACTGGGTAGAGTTTAACCGAGCACCGTGCTCCCTACCCTCCGAAAGAAATCAGACAGATTCATTATTGAAGGAAGAGGAAGTGACCCATCAGTAGGCATGAGAAGATTCTGCTACAGTGTCCTTTTAAGGAACCAATCACTGCAAAGAAATTCTTGAATATTTCTACACTTCACTCCCTTATGAGAGATGTTTTTGCATACCTTTCTTGTTAAACTTCTGTGACACTTTAAAGTGGGGGTGTATGACTGCAGCCTAAAAGATAAGACAGGATCTTGGTGCAGATAGAAATGTTTATGAGGTCAAGAAGCTGAATACGAGGAGGATCTGACTGCTATATTTGTCTTGCTAGTGATCCCTGAGCTTCACTCAGCTGCTGTGTCTGTGTAGAGCATAGGTCATCTTTCTTTATTATATTTTTCTCTCTCCAAAGCTGCACACTTGGCCAAGGGGGCTAACACTCCCAGTGAGAACATACAAGTCAGTGGCAGAACCAGGATTCACACCTGGTATCATAACTCAGATCTAGTGATTTCTCAAAGATGCCAACCGATCTAGGCTAATACGATTGCCTATGTCTATGTCTCCATATAGAAATAGTCCCACAATTGTTATTATTAATTTCTTAACCACAATTTGGAAAGAACCTATTTCTTTCCTTCCCATATGGGTTGTTAAAAAATATTACTCTCTGTTAGCAGGGAGCCTCTTTTTAAAGGTCTCTTTTTTTCTAAAATTTTATTAATGAAAATCATACTTTCATGAAAGGTGGAAAACTAATACAATGAAAGATTTGTTTACTGTGCACTTAGATAAGCTAGCATTCTCCCATATCTGTGCCCATTATGTCTTTGTGTATATGCATACAGATGCATATGCAGATGTTTTGTGTTTAAAATATTTTAACGTATTTGAAGATGAGATTGCACCATACTCTTATTTCAACCATGGACTTCATAAAAATAAGAAATACTATAGCTGGGTACATCAGCTCTTCTCCAATAATGTTATCATACCCAAGACTTTTACAGTGTTCCTTCTAATATCCAACACATCCCAGATTTGCTCAGTTGTCCCAATGAGACAATTGACTGGTTTTGTTTTAATTGGTAGACTATTATTTTGAGCAGTTTGAGGTTTACAGAAAAATGAACAAAGCATAGAGTCCACATAATCCTTCCTCTCTACTTTCCAGTTTCTCCTGTTATTAACCTCTTACATGGGGTGGGGCAATTGTTTTAAGTGATGAGCCAATATTGGTAGGTTGTTACTAACTAGAGTCGATACTGTATATTAGGGTTCACTTTTTGTGTTATACATTCTATAGGATTGACATATCCCCTTAGTCCTTGAACCAGTCTTGCTTTCTGGAACAAGATATCTCAGGTTCACATTGTTCTTCCATTCACTCCTTTTATATTTGATGGTGAGTGGCTTTTTATTCTATAGGTTTCTCGTTAGATTGATTAGGCCTAGTTCCAGTCCCAAAGAGTTTTGAGACACACAGTTATGAATTTAACCAGCAGTGTAATCTGATTATCCTTCCAAGTACCTTAAATTCATGGCATTTAAATGCATGGAGGACTGCTTCAAGGAATTCCAGGACATTGGCTTCAGTAGTCTAAAATTGAATTTTGTATTAAAATCAAGGACTCCATAGCACATCATGGTTAAGAGCTCAAAAGCTGGAGCCCAAGGACCTGGGATTATGGTGAAGCTCAATAACTTAAAAGCCATGTAAGAAAGTTTCTTTTCCTTTCTGTTTTAGTTTATTTTTGTTTTGTTTTGTTTGTTTGAACCACAACAGAAGTAGTAAAAGTACTTACTAATAAGGCAGTTTATGAGAACTTAGAGGCATTAATTTTAAAGAGTATCTGTAATAAAATCAGCATGCAAGAGACGATAGCTGTAGGGGCTGGAGCAGTGAGTGACTCAGTGGTAGAGCATTTTTCTGGCTTGTGTGAGGATTGGGGTTTGAACCCCAGCACCACATACACGACTAAGGTTGTAGAAACTAAAACCAGATGAAAAAATAAATAAAAGATTCTTTCACTCTCTCAAAATAAAAAGAAAGAAAGAGATGATAGTTGTTATAAAAAACTCAAGACTTCTGAAACTTGTCCTATTTACTATATTGATGAAAACCTTCTCTGTTCAGGTCATAATATAAGAAATTAAGCCTTTTCCCCTGACACTGGAGTATTGCTTCTGAGCATATCTTACTTTGTTTTAAAGAGACCAAGAGAGCCAGCACAGTGGTGCATATCTGTAATCCTAGCCACTCGGGAAGTTGAGTGGGAAGATCACTTGAGGCCAACCTGGACAACCTAGCAAGACCACTGTGTTAAGCAGATGGGTAGACTAAGAAGCATGCAAACAATCTTTTTCTGTGCTACAAGAGCATGCATTTTGTTGCTTATTTCTAGGAAATGCTCTGGTTTTCCTAGCATGGTCCTTGGTTGTCACCAGTTTGCCTTTGGAGGCAGCACCAAGAATGTGCCCCTGTGGACCCAGCTTGCCTGAATGTGATTCCTGGTTGTACCACATAGTTGATGCCACCAGGAGTACATTCTGTCTCCCCTGTGCCTTCTGGGAAGAGGGGCTCACTAAAGAATCTTCCTTAGTGTTTCTTCACTGGGATTTATTGAGTCAAGCCGCCCCAAGCATCCAGAGCTGTGACTGACGCATAGTAAACACTCCATGAATGACAGCTGTCACTGTGCTGATTCTCTTTTCTATTTAAAGATTTTTCTAAGATTCCAGTTTTCTATTTGCTCTGATTACTGTCTTTTCAGATATTATGTTCATCAGTTAGTGGCATATGTGTTATAACAAAACAGAAATGGATCTCACTTAAGCTCCAAGACACTTTACTAAAAAGTTATGGAGCAGTTCTCCAAGTGAAGGAATCAGGGAAAAGGGCCAGTGTCAGATAGGGCAGCTGAAGGACCAGCGGAGCCCAGAGATGCAGGTGGCAAGGGTTGTCAGCTATCTTGGAATCATTTTTCAGTCATATTGCAAGCCACTCACACTTTCATGGGCTGCAGAAGACAGGTTTGATTCACCTAGGGGATACAGAGGCCAGGTTGCTAGAGGCAGGGTTGTCATTTTGAGGGTCACTTCACCAAGCTTTTCTGTGAACAAGGTGTCATTCCCCAGTGGGCAGTCACGGTTTGTTATTAGAACAGAGGACTAAAGGACAGTAGTTGACCCCAAACCAGCAAGTATTCATTATGGTCCTAGAGTGTGCGTTTTGTTAACTTCATCTTAACTGTTTTTTGAACCAAGATAAATAAAGGCATAAATAAACAAGGCCAAGAGAACTTGCATGTCAACTCAGGAGTTCTGGGCTCAAGGCTTAGCCCTTTATCACTGAGTTCACCACAACTTTTTGGATGCTTTTCTCCTAAAGTGCTTTTTTTCTAAATGACTCCTAAGGTAACAGTAGAATCCTAAGGCGTTCTGTCTTTTGTATATGGGAACCTATATTGCTTTCATGCACAGTCTTCAAACTCAAGTGGTGAGTGGGAATTTATATGAAATAAGGTTTAAACTGTTGGGGTTGACTCTGAGCACCTCATTTAGTGCTGCTGTTATTGTTGCAGTTTCTGTCAAGGCAAGGTAGGGTTGATGTGTGCTTGAAGGGAAACAGACTCCTGCAGACCAGGCAGGGTGTCTCCACAGCCTGTGCTCTACACACTGCTGTATTGGCACTGTGCGAAGGTGAAGTGAGATAACGATTGTGTAAGTTAACCCCAGACAGTTTCCCCTCCCTTCTCCTCTTTGTGGTGCTGGGGATTGAACTGAGGGCCTTGCCAGTTGCTGGGCCATGCTCTACCGCTGAAAGCACCCCGAGTCCTGGCAGCTTTTTTTAATGCTGCATATGAGCCTATTTTCAGAGTTTCATTATTACTGGTTGTTCTTTGGCTGCTTTCTCACCAGATAGACCTGGATGAACCTTCTTGTATATTCAGTTAAAAAGAGACTGATATGTTTATAAACCCTCAAGAAAAAAATGATTAGATATTACTAATAAAATTATAATTTCCTAACAGAGATCAAGGGTTCTTGCCAATACTACTCCATCATAGCCAGCACCGACTTAACCTATAATATTAATTGATGCTACATCTCTTTTTTTGTTTTGCTTTCTTCCTCCACTTAGATGTGTATATGGTGCTGGGGCTGAACCTGGGTGCTCACACTTGCCAGGCAAGCTCTCTGCTGCTGAGCTACCTCTCCAGCCCTGTGTGATACTATATCCGTGTGATAGATTTATTCTTGCTGAATTTTCACTAGGGAGATGTATTTTTTCAAAAATGATCTATTAAAAGATGCTAATATGTCCCTGAAAGTTGGCCTAATTCTGTAGATTAAAATTTGAAATCAAATTGAGAATTCAGGGATCTTATGCAAAGAATAGATTATGGACTTAACTTGTGAGTAATTGTCCTATGTCACATATAGCATTTATATTTGTTACTATAATTATACACAAAGTACAGTATAACATCAATACAAACCTAAATTAAGGAAAGGAGCATGGATCTAGAACAAGACTTTCACCAAAGTACTTTACTTTGTGTTCTTGGTTTCTCTAGAGTAGAGATAGTTCTACTCTTAGGATATTCTGATGAATAACTGATAGTCATTTAATAATGTTTACACTTGGGTTAGTTGTTGTATTCATTCTCAAAAAGTTAAAGTTTTCCCCACTTCTACTATCTCTGTCCCCAAATAAAAGTGTTTGTATTTTACATCTGTTACTTGAGTGTTTGGAGATATACATCTATATCTACAGATACAGATACTTTTAAATGATATAAAAACATCATGATTCAAAAAATTCCTCTTTCTTAAGATATAATTTTTAAAGGTAGAGACAGACATGGATTTTTTTCATTGTGGTAATAACTTGATTCAGTTGAATATAAGTTGCATTTTTTATTTGTCATGTACAGTATGTCAAAAAATTATAAATTGCACCAGGTGTGATGGCACACCTGGTAATCCCAGTGGCTCAGGAGACTGAGGCAGGAGGATTGCAGATTTGAAGCTAGCCTCAGCAGCATAGTGAGGTTCTAAGAAACTTACAGATACTCTGTCTTAAAATAAAAAAATAAATAATGGCAGGGGATATGGCTCAGTGGTTAAGTGCCCTGGGGTTCAATCCCTGGTACAAAAAGAAAAAAATTATAAATTATGCTGATGAAAAATGTTGCTTTTTCAGAGCCTGGGCATTTTGTACCTCAGTGAGAGCTGAATTGGTTTAATGTGCCCCCACATTACCAAGTGATCATAATGATTACAGATGTAATCAAATCTGTAGAGAAGTAAAATGTTCATTCCACATTTATAATTTATTCTTATACTTGAAATTAAAACTACGTTAAAAGGACATGTAGATAAATTTTCATCTTCAGAAACATCTGTCTCAAGATCTGCATGGGGTTTCAGTGTTCTTCTAAATGCTTTATTTTCCTGTTGACCAGGTCCTTCTGAGTCACACCTGTGGTTGCTGTAGGAATATATCTTGGATACTGCCGTGTGTTGCCTCTTCTCTTAGTTACACTTAAGTTGTGGTTTTAAGTGTCTCATTGCTTTCATTCTTTTTAGCCATTAGATCAGTACACACCAACTCATAACACTAAGCAGCATATGAAAGATATTGGAGATTCTGATTTAAGCCCACGTAAAAATGAAGTGAAGACCACGATTATTCCTCTCTAGTCGCTTGCATTTCAGTCCCATGTATCTGTTGGAACCATGCAGCCTCCTGTGGTCAATATGACTGACTGCTCTTTTTTCTTCTGCTCTTTTAAGCAAAGTAAAGCAGCTGTTCGGCTGAAAGAAGACATGAAAAAGATAGTGGCAGTGCCACTGAGTGAGCAGAAGGATCCCACCCGTAAGAAGTTATTTGGAGTCAGTCTCCAGGAACTCCAGCAGCAGGGCCTCACTGAGAATGGCGTTCCCTCTGTAGTGTGGAGCCTTGTGGAGTTCTTGACGCTGCACGGTGAGTCGCACTGTGTACCGGTTCTGTTCGTCCCTGCAGTTCCTTGCATTGAGGCGGTGTTGCTGTGTGAATTGTTTCATAATGTACAATTGGAATGCTCTCCGAAACACTTTCATTAGGATAGCAAATGATGGTGCAGTATGCCTTTTCCTTCAAAGTGGATATTACTGGGCTGGGGTTGGAGCTCAGTGGCACAGTGATTCCATAGCATGTGCGAGGCCCTGAGCTAGATCTGTAGCACCCCAGACACTTAAAAGTGGGGTGTTAGTGCTGAACTGAACTTCTTGGATGTCTTGACTCTTCATATACTCAGTAGAGACAGCAAAAACAAAAAACTGTTGGGGTTGTTTATTTTTGAAGTGATCAAATTAAGCATAAAAACCATTTGGAAAATAATATAGCACCTTGGATGATAAAGAGATGAATTATATCTCTTAGAGTTGTTTTGTTTTTCTGTGGTGCTGGGGTTAAAACCCAGGGTCTTGAGCATGCTAGGCAAGGGCTCTACCATTGAGCTACACCCGCAGCTCATCTCTGAGCTATTACCAGCTATGAAGCCCTCAGGGTTTTTTTTTGTTGTTGTTGTTTTGTTTTTTTGTTTTGTTTTGATGCTTTAAAGCAAGCCTTAAACCCAGATAGTTCGATAAAATGGTTCCATATTCCCTACATCTATGCTTTTCAAACTAGGACAGAGTGAGGGGAGAACTCCAAACCACAGAGTAAATATCAATAAATTTAAAAAGATTTGGGCAGGAAATATTCAGAGGGGAAAGCTTGGAACTTTTATCATTTCTATACTGAAACAAGCACAGACTCAGTGTGGAGTAGAATATAAAATGTGTAGGGATTTTAAAATGTAAAACTTGAGGCTACAAAGAGATTGTCCACCTTGTACAGTTTGCTTCGGCCCCTAGCTACCCAGGATGAAAGTTCATTGCCCTGCTGTTGAAAGTGGGCGAGAAGCTCATGCTCCTCCCCAGGAACATGTCCCAACTTCTGACAGGGACTGTGTGGGAACAGCTGTTCGTTCCTCAGAAGGTCAGGTGTTTGTGTTAATTGAAAAACCAGCCATCTGCTCTGGTTACCAGGTATGTAGATGACAAAATGATATTTAGTTCTGAAAACGCAAGAGCCAGGCTTGTGTTACTACTTTGTAGAAGTTATCTGCTTGTTTTTGAAGGAAGATAACCTGCAGAAGGGCCAGATTCTTAGAAAACAACTGCAGACTTGTTCAAATGCTTTCTGCAGTTAATCACAAAAGCTGTTATATACAGCACAGCAAGAAGATGAGGACTCGACCTATAAAACCTTAAAGCTAGGTATTAAGTTAGCTTTGACAGAACTCATTTACCTACTCAGAGGTGAGTAAAACTACATCCCTCTGATTTCAATAGAAATGAACCTCTGGACATTTCATTTAATTTGTTAAATAGAGTTGTTCACTATTGTTCATTTGGATGCCCAAACATAACTGCCTAAATAAATTTTCAGGTGCTGCAGATAAAACCCAGCGCTTCCTGTACTCTAGGTACCCTACCACTAAGTTATACCTCAATCCTAAAATAGTATTATGATTTTGGCATAATGAATGTTCTTTTTTCCAATGTTGACTGAAGGTATCATGTAAAATTATTTTGCATTTTTAATGTTTTAAAAAATTGTATTCACAACCAACCTTGGGTTACAAATATGTGAAAATAAAATTGTGTCTCTACTAAACTTGTAAAGACTTTTTTGTTATCGTCGTTCCCCAAGCAATGTACTGTAATGGCTAATTATACATCATTTATATCATATTAGATATAATAAGTAATCTAGAGAGCATTTAAAGTATATAGGAGGATTGCATATTTTATTTAAATACAATACCATTTTATATAAGAGATTTGAGCATCTGTAGTATTGGTATCCATAGGGGTCCTGGAACCAGTACCCCAATATCAATACCAATACCAAGGAGCAACTATATATGATTTTGCATAGTCAATAAACTCATGTGGTTCAAAATATAGGAGAGTGTACTCCAGAAAGTCCCTCTAAACCAGGTCTCCTGACCTTCATTTCCTCTCCCCAGAACAATATTATTATATTAGCTTCTGGTAACTTTTAAGAATGATATGTTATACATATTGAAACATTTTACCTTTAATACAACTGTAGCATAAAACATTTTATTTTTTGATAGTAGAATTGAACCCAGGGGCACTTAACCACTGGGCCACATCCCCCAGCCCTTTTTTATTATTTTTTTTATTTTGAGACAGGTGTCACTAAGTTGTCCAGGGCCTCACTAAGTTGCTGAGTCTAGTCTTGAACTTGTGATCCTCTTGCCTCACCCACCATGCCCAGTACACTCACACTTCTAAAAAACTCATTTAGCAGTTTATTTTGGAGATTATTCCATGTTGCATAAAGAGCTGTACTTGTTTTTTAATTCTTTCCTTTCCCCCTGCACAATGTTTTACTATACGTACGTGTCATTTTCTTTTTTTTTACATAATCCCACACTGATGAGCATTGACTTCATTTCCGGTCCATTGCTGTTTATGAGCAATGATTCCATGATTAACCTTCAATACGTGTCATTTCAAGCACATATCAGTAGACTAACCTTCCAGAAGTGGACTGCTGGGTCAAAGGTTATGTGCAATTGTAATCAACTTTATGGAAGTTGAATCAGTTCACATTCATCCTATCTAAGCATGAGAACTTTAGCAAAATTTGAATTGGTGATTGCTTTTCTTTTATCCTTATCATAATCTTAGTTATGCTTTAACAGAGTGCATTTAAGTAATGCAAACTAAAGTAGTGTAAATCAGTCGTTTTTAATTAGGGATATGAAGCAGAATCACAAGTTGTATGTTTTCAAAATGCACATGTGTTGCCAACATCCCAGATTTACTGATTCAGAATCTTGACTGGGCAAGCTGGGGTAGAGCCTGGCACCTACATTTTGAAAGACTGTGTAGTTAATTACTGTGGAGACAATCAGAAGCCCCTTCTTGTATTTGAAGCTATCATGCTAATAAACCACAGAACCTGTGTAAGTTTGCAGGGTACTATGATGTTTCAGGGTAAGATGCTCCAGTTTGTTTTATTTAATTATTTTGTAAATGTTTTCAAGTCAACAATATTGTTTACTAGTATGGGCATAGTATGGGTGATAGGTCGTAGAAGTTCATCGTATGTATATATTTTAGTCATTTATTGTTCCATATAAATGTGAACAATTTAACAACTTGACATGAGGAAAGATTCTTATAACAGAATTTTACAGCAGAAAGGGTTAAGACGTGTTAATCCCTATAAATAGACTTTGGACTTTTTATTTAAAAATACATGTATTTTAATCATGTATTGTAACTTATAAGGCATAACATCTTTATGTTATATTTAAAACTATTGTTTTAAAATAGTTGCTGGCAGTGTTAATGGAGTCCCTCTATTCAGTATGGAAATAGCAATGATATAATGCTGTTTTAAATACTGTAGTATTCTGCAGTCACCACCAGGTGTCAGAATGAGCTTTCATATTATCATGACTTCTGGGCCAAAGTGTGTCATTAGACAAATTCTATCTTCTGACATGTTTAGTTTCTAATGATATAGTCATACCATTACGAGTATTTCAGTTGTGTAAAAAGTAACTCTCTGTTGTATAGATGTTAACATATGTAATTGTTCTTTAATTTCTAAACCACTATTAAATTGCTGTTTCATAATTAACCCAACAAATTCTCTGAAATAAAATGTAACAAGACCTCTGAAATATATGGGACTAACTCTACTTCACAAAGCCATCTAAATATCTCCTCCTTCTAAACATTTCTGATATACTCATAACTTTCTAAAATTTTATAGTAGGAAAATTTAAAAACTGTGTAGTCTGATAAGCTTCATATGATATTACATTTATTATATACCCTCATACAGGTTTTTCTTTTTTTCTTAGCTATGGATTCTGTTTCCCAGAGTGATATATATCAACACCCAGGGGAAACTTCCCTGCTTGAAAATCACTAAATATTGTAAGAATTGTTTTGGGCAAGAAATGTTCCTGAGGACAGAGAAGTGCATGAAAACAGGATAGAGGCAGAATAAAAAAGTGGCTCAGAAGCATTAACAGCAATAACTTTCATTTGGACTTATCTCTCTGCTAGCATTGTCCTGAAGGGTCAGGAGCCTTGAAGACCACAGATAGTCCTTGGAGCTGGGTAGTTATTTTGGAATTGCTGGAAGTATTTTTATCTGAAGGAAGGGATTTTAAAAACAACAGAAAACAAACTTCATTGGAAGACAAATCCTAAGGTCAAAGCTAGAAAAATGCAAAACCAGATCCAAAGGTCATTTGCTGAGCAAAAAAACAGAAGGCAACATTAGGCTTAGGAGCTGAGTAAATATAGGAGGAGTAGGACACAGAATTCTAGATTTCTAGGATTTGGGCTTTGACTGGAATGGAACACTCCCATATTGATGCTGCTTTGTGTTTCCAAAGTTAAAGGTGAACTTTGATAGTGTAGAGGAAACAGACCTTGGAGGCTTTGAATGATTATGTTGAAATATTCTGATAGTACCTGATAATCTGCAGAACTTAAAAAATGGAATATTGCGTTATCTGTTCTGCATAACAAATTACCTCAAAGCATAAATTAAAACAAGAATATGTCACAATTTGGGTGGGTCAAGAATACGGACAGAGTTAAGCTGTATCCTCCATCTTAAAGTCCCTTACAAGCTCTGATGATGGTGTCTGTCAAGACTGTAGTCACATCAGGACTCGACAGGGGGAGATTTCCTCCCAGACTCATTCACTTGTTGCTGGGCTGTTGACCTGAGCATCTTAGATACTGGTTGTTACAGAGCCTACCCTTAGTTCCTTGCCTTTGGACCTTTCCCCAGGGTAGCAAAGTGAATAACAGCTGCTTCCTCAGTGAGCAAGCCAGTGGTGGAGAACAAGCAAGGTGCAGTGCCACAGCCTCTTGTAACCTAATCTCAATGTGACATGACATCGCAGTTGCTGTATTCTCTTGTTAGAGGCTGCATGCTAGGTCTAACCCACACTCAGATGGTGGGGATTACATATGGGTGTGGTACCAAGATGGCTAGGTATCATGGGGATTATTTTAGAAACTGGCCACCTACCACACATACTCATTTATATCTCTTCTGATTAGATGGTGCTGTGCTCACAGTGGTAGTCCTGCTATAATGCCCGGGCCACCCTTGAACTCTTGGCTCAAGCAGTCCTCCTATCTTAGCCTCCCAAGAAGCTAAGAAGCTGGGACTACACACACCACCACCACTCCTCTGAACAAACAACTGGACACAATATTAGTACATCTTTATGGGGCACACTTTGGTAATTTAATGCATGTGTACAACGTATAATAGTCAAATCAGGTTAATAAGTATTTCTGCCTCTTCATTAATCATTTACATGTGCTGGGAATTTCATGCTCTTCTGGTCATTTTGAAATATGCCATAGCTTTAACCAGTAATTACTCTGCTGTTCTAAGAGGAACCAGAACTGTTTCCTCCTCCTTGTGCTTTGGTGCCCCTTGTTTAGCTGCTTTCTGTTCCCCTCCCGCTGCCCTTGCCAGTCTCTAGTGATCACGTGAGACAGCGTCTGGCTTATTTCATTTAACATAATGACTTCCAGTTCCATCCATGTTGCTGCAAATGACAGAATTTCATTTTTTTCTAAATGGCTCAATATTCCTTTTTGACTAGAACAATTTTAGAGGGGGAAAAGTTTATTTTGGGGCTCACAGTTTTAGAGGTCTCAATCCATAGAAGACTGGTTCCATTTCTCAGAGCTCTAGATGAGGCAGAATATCATAGTGGAATGGTGTGGCAGAGGAGGAGGAAAGCAGCTCGGGATATTGCACCAGGAAGGAGGGAGAGGGAGACGGAGGGAGGGAGGAAAATAGAAAGAGGGACAGAGGGAGGGAGGGAGGGAGAGAAAGAGAGAGAACTCTCGACAACAAGGACAAAATATAAACCCCAAAGGCACACTTCCAGGGACTCACCTCCTCCAGCCACACATTACTTGTCTACAGTTACCACTCAATCCCTATCAGAGGATTAATGCACTATTAGGTCACATCCTTTATAACCCAGTTGTTTCACCTCTAAACTTTCTTGCCTTGTCTTACGCATGGCTTTGGGGGACAGCTAATATCTAAACCATGACACCATGTATCCACTGATGGTTGTCTAGGTTGATTCTGTATTTTAGCTATTTGAATAGTGCTACAGTAATAAACAAGGAATATAGGCCTCGTTTTGTTATATGATTTCATCTTCTTTGGGTATATATCCCATAGTGGAATTGCTGGATTATAAGATGGTCTATTTTCAGTTTCTTAAGGAATCTCCAAAATGTTTTCTAAAATTTGCTTTACTAATTTGCATTCCCACAAACAGTGTGTAAAAGTTCCCCTTTCTCCTCATTCTCCCCAGCATTTATTATTTTTTTATCTTTTTTAGGATAGCCATTCTAACTAGGTGAGAGCATATGTCATTGCAACTTTAATTTGCATTTTTGATGATTAGTGACATTGGACTTTTTTCATATACTCATTGGCCATTTTATGTCTGCTTTTAAGAAATGTCTACTTAGCTCTGTAGCCCATTGTTAGTTGCATTATTTGATATTTTTTATGTTCAGCTTTTCAAGTTCCTTATATTCTGAATTTCTTGTCAAATTAATAGTTTGGAAATATTTTCTCTCATTCTTTTGGCTTTCTGTTAACTTTGTTCATTATTTCTTTTGCTATGCAGAAGCTTCTTAGTTTGAGATAATCCCATTTGTCTATTTTTACTTTTGTTGTCTGTGCCTCTGGGTTCTTATCCAAAAAGTCATTGCCTACACCAGTGTATTAAAGTGTTTCCCTTTTGTTTTCTTGAAGCTCCACATTTTACATTTAGGTCTTTGATCCATTTTGAATTCATTTTTATGCATAGTGATAGAACAGGATCTAATTTAATTTGTCCACATTTATATCCAGTTTGTCAGCATCATTTATTGAAAGGATTATGTTTTACCAGTGTATGTTGTTAGTATTTTTGTCAAAAATCAGTTGGCTAGATGAGCATGGATTAATTTCTAGGTTCTCTATTCTGTTCTATTGGACTGTGTTCCTGTTTTTATGTCAGTATCACTATTTTAGTTATTACAACTTTTAGTATATTTCAAAATTAAATATTGTGTTGCTTATGGCTCTGGCTATTGTGGGTCTTTCATGGTTCCATATGAATTTTAGGATTGTTTTTTCCTATTTCTGAAGAAAGTCATTGGTATTTTGATGGAAATCATAATGAATCTACAGATTACTTGGGGTACTATGGTCATTTTAATGATAGTGGTTTGATCCATGAACATGGGATATCTTCCCATTTTTTTACATGTCCCCTATAATTTCTTTCATAGGTATTGTAATTTTCATTATAGAGATCTGTCACTTCCTTAGTTACATTTATTATATTTTTTGTAAATATTTTTGTAGCTATTAATCTATTTTTCAGTAAATTCATTATTGATGTGTTACTGGTTTTTGTGTGTTGATTTTGTATCCTATGACTTTACTGAATTTGTTTCGGTTCCAACAGCTTTTTGATGGATAGTTAAGGTTATTCTATGTATAAAATCATGTTGATAATTTAATTTCTTCTTTTCAAATTTGGATGCCCCTTATTTCTTCCTCTTGCTAAGTGTTCTTGCTAAGACTTCCAGTACTGTTATTAAATAAGAATAGTGAAAGCAGACATGCTTGTCCTGTTCACAGTCTTACAGGAAATGCTTTCAGCCTTTCTCTGTTCAGTTAATATGTGGGTTTTATATATATTTAGGATTTTGAGGTTTGTTTCTCTTGTACCTAATTTGTTAAGAGTGTTTATCCTGAAAGGATGGTGAAATGTGATTGAATGCTTTTCTGCATCTGTTGAAATGATCATATGGTTTTTGGCCTTCATTCATTATACTGTATCACATTTATTGATTTGCACATGTTGGATTATTTTTGCGTCTGTGGGATGAATCCCACTTGATCACAGTGTATATTCTCTTTGATGTGCTATTGAATTCAGTTTGCTAGTAATTTATTGAAAATTTTTGCATCTATGTACATCAGGGATATGGGTGTATAGTTTTCTTTTTTGTTGTTTATTTGTCTGATTTGAGCATCAGGGTAATGATGGCCTCACAAAGAGTTCAAAAGAGTTACTTCCATTTTGATTTTTAGGATTACTTAAAAGGAATTGGAATTAGTTTTTTTTGTTTTAAGTTTTTTAGAATTCAGCAATAAAGCCATCTAGTTCTGGACTTTTTATTTTTTTTCTTTTAGATGGGAGACTTAATTATTGCTTAATCTTATTTATGATTCATTTTTGTCTGTTTGGATTTTCTGTTTCTTATTGATTCAGTTTTGGTGGGCTGTATATGTTCAGAAATTTATTCATTTCATCTAGGTTTTATAGTATTTGAGCATATAATTGTTCATTGGTGCTTTCTTATGATCCTTTGTATTTCTGTGGTATCAGTTGCAATGTCTCCTTTTTGGTTTCCAATTTTATTTATTTGATCTTCTTTCTTTATTGGTTAATCTAAATAAATGTTTGTCAAATTTGTTTATCCTTCAGAAATATCAACTCTTTGGTTCATTGATACTTTGCATTTTTTAAGTTTCAATTTTAGCTATTTCTGCTTTCGTCTTTATTATTTTTGCCTTGTAATAATTTTGTATTGTTTTTTTCTTGCTTTTCTATTAAGATTTTTAGGTACATTGTTAGGTTGCTTGTGATCTTTTTATTTTTCTTAATGTGTACATTTATTTCTATAAACTTTCCTCTCAGTACTATTTTTGCTGTACCCATGTGCTAATGAAAAGATTCTGTATTCTCCTTCTATTCGATGAAGTGTTCTGTAAATGTCTCTTAGGGCCATTTCCTCTATAGTATGGTACAACTTAAATGTTTTTATGTTGCCTTCCGTTTAAATGATCTATCCATTGAGGGAAATCTAGTGATTAAATCCCCAGTATTATTATATTACAGTCCATCTCTCCCTTTAGATATAATAATATTGCTTTATATTGGATCACATGTTGAGGGCATGTGCATTTATAATTATTTTACTTGATTGCTGAATTGATTATTTTATCAATATATGATGGTCTTCTCTGTCTCTTTTCATTGTTTTTCTTTAGGTCTGCTCTGTCTGATATAAACATAGTTATTTTTCTGGCCTTGACTTGTAATGCTATATGGTTTTCCAACCTGTCTTTTTCAGTCTATATGTATTTTTAGCAGGAAACTGAGTAGGCAGCATATAGTTGTGTGTGTGTGTGTGTGTGTGTGCGTGTATGTATATGTGTATGTTTATGTGTACATACAAATAGAATATTTTATTTGCCCATTCTATGATTTTTGATTACTGAGTTTAATCCTTTTATATTCAGAGTTGTTATTGATAGATATGAACTTACTCCTGTCATTTGTTTTTTGCTTGATTTTTTGTTATTTATTTGTTTTGATTTGGGGGGATTTTTGTATGTTTTTGTAATTTTTCAATTGTCTTATGATTTGTTTTGGTAATTGGGAGTTTTCTGTTGTACTGAGATTTGGTTCTGTTTTTTTTGTATTCTAGTGAGGTTTGTACACTCATGTGTTTTTATGATAATGGTTATAATCTTTTTATTTCTAGGGTAGGACTTTCTTAAGTATTTCTTATAGGGCTGGTTCTATTGATGATTAATTCCCTCATTTTCTGGAAAAGACTATTTCTTCTTAATTTGTAAAGGTTAGTTTTCTTGGGTATAGGTTTCTTGGTTGGCAGTTTTCTCTTTCCATTCTCTTTTGCCCTGTAAGGTTTATATTTAGAAATCTGTTGTAAGTCTAATGGGTATTCC
This sequence comes from Aplodontia rufa, assembly GCA_004027875.1. Classification (NCBI taxonomy): domain Eukaryota; kingdom Metazoa; phylum Chordata; class Mammalia; order Rodentia; family Aplodontiidae; genus Aplodontia; species Aplodontia rufa. The sequence goes on from PVKS010004152.1 coordinate 51,024, forward strand.
CTTATTGTGTGACTTAATGCTTTCCCCTCACTGTTTATTGGGATTATCTCTTTGTCTTGTACTTTTGACATTTTGATTATAATATACCTTGGTGAAAGTTTGTTTGGGTTTAATTCAGTTAGGATCCTTTGAGCTTCTCATATGTGGATGTTCATATCTCTTTGAAATTTTGGAAAGCTTTCAGCTATTAGTTCATTAAACAGGTGTTCAGTGCTTTTCCTTCTTTTTTCATATTTGGAATTCATATAATGCAAGTATTTGTTTGCTTAAGCATATATCACAATTTCAAAGGCTTTCTTCATTTATTTTAAGTTTTCTCAAGTTCAAGAATCCTATCTTCTGTTTGTCTAGTCTTTTGTGGAAACTTTTATTACATTATTTCACTGACGTTTCTAAGTCTAAGGTTTCTGATTTCTTTTCATGGTTTCTGCCTCTTTGGTGAATTTGTCATTCATATCCTCAATGGTTTTTCTCATTTATTTGTATTGTCTATCTGTACACTTTATATTTCATTCTGTTATCTTAGTATTACTATTTTGAATTTCTGTTCAGGTGTTTTATAGATTTTCTTCCAGTTGAGAACTATTTCTGGAGAATTGTTGTTTTTCCTTGTAACTTTATTTCATGTTTCATGTGTCTCTACATCAGTGTCTGAGCATCAGGTATAGCAATCAGTGTTGTGGTTTGGATCTGGAGTGTTCCCAAAGCTCACTTGTTGAAGGCTTGGTCACCAGTGCAGCAACATTTGAAGGTGGGACTCTTGGGAGGTGCTTAGATCATGAGGGCTCTAACCTCATCAAATGATTAATCTATTGATGGAGTAGTAGCAGAATGGACTGTTGAAAGGTGGTGAAAACTGTAGGAGACAGAACCTAGTTGAGGGGAATGAGTCCTTGGGAGTGTACCCTTGTGGACTTTATCTTGTCTCCACCCACTTCTCTTTCTCTGCTTCCCATCTGCCATGAGATGAGCAGGCTTCCTCCACCATGCCCTTCCACTGTGATATATTCCCTCACTAGAGACCCAGAAACAATGGCGCTAGCAGACCTTGGACTAAAAGTTCTGAATCTGTGAGCCATTATAAAGTTTTCCTCCTTTAAATAGTTTTCTCAGGTATTTTTTTGTCACAGCAATGGAAGTCTCAGTAACCCAGTTGCCTCTCTCAATTTTATGAAGTAGTTTTCATAGGAAACTTTTTTCATTTAGATGAGATATAAGGTATCACTTGGGTAGGTTTGGCTTTGATTATAACTGAGCTCAAAAGTGTAGTTTCTATGTGATTGCTTCATTTTTGATTGATGTTAGTAGTGTCCATGAGTATCTCAGTGTAGACTGCAGTGGCTCACGAAGGTGGTTTCATACTTTGCAGGAGACATAAGTTTCCAAAGGTGCATGTCCTCAGACTCCACAGAGTTGACCACTGGTGTTACCAGGGCTTGAAGTGACAGCTGCCACAGTCTCCATGGTACAGAATATAGAGAGAACTGTCCCCAGCCCTTGGAGCAAGCACAGGTGAAACCAATGGTTGGGTACCAACCATGGTTTTTGAGCCACAGGATATAAAGAGACCTTACCCAGGATCTTGGGGAAGGAGATACCTGGGCCTATGGCACCAGCAGCCATAGTTCTAGAGACACAGGATGGAATGGAACCTTCTCCAGGTCCCACAGGATGAACATAGGTAATCCTGGGGTAATTAGCACTGGTAACCATGATCTTTAGATTGTGGAACAAAGGAGACTTTCCAAGTTCCATGGGATGATTGAGGTCGGTGCTGGGTTTTGTAGCACAGTTAAGCCACTTTTGTGGACCTGTGGGACCCAGATGATACCTTAATCCTAAGGAATAAGCAGAAGTGATGCCAGGGCTTTTTTGTACCTGTGGCTGCAATCCTAAGGCCGTGGGCTGAGATGCATACCTTCCGTGTTCTCATGGGGTAAGGGGAGGTGATGCCAGGATATAGAACAATTGATAGCTAAGTTCCTGGATCTGTAGGATGCTTCTTGGCCCTTTCTCAGCTTCTGATACACAGGCATGTGTGAAGCCAGCACCAGGCAGCTCAGTCCCAAGACACTTGGGAGCCTTTTCCTAGTTCCTGTGAAGCACTTGGGCTTGCGGCTTGTAGCAGCCAGTGCGTCTAGAGCTGCAGGATGCAGAGTGGGCTGTCTTCCACCCTGTGAGGTGCCCACGGACCCAAGGGTTTTGTAGTGGCAGGAGCTGGTTGCCAGCCCCTAAGGCAAGATGGGGGATTGGGAGAAGCCCAACGTGAGTTCCTTCTTTGTAACATAGCAGTTGCTCTTAGGCCAGCAAGCTCACCAAACTGAATTTAAAGCCTGTGAAGACCTGGAATTCTCCTGCAATTAGAACTGCTGTTTTGCTGCTGTGATTGGAGCTGCTGGTACTTTCTTGCTTATCTTTTCTAAACAGTGTAGAGTCTGTGTCCCCAACCCCAAAGAAGGGATGGGATTTGTCCTTTTTCTCTGGATTGCCTTTCAAGTCCAACTCTCCATGCTGTTTAGGGTTCCCATCACTTCCTTGCTGATTTACAGAGTTCTCCATCAATTGCTTTCTTTGGAATACGATTTTCCTTTGTTGCCCTGGTCTTTTTTTGTGGCAGTTGTATGCAGGGTACCTTTATCCAGCCATCTTGGATCTCAGTCCCCCTAAATACTTTTAATATCATCCCTCGTTCACAGTTTTTGCTAGAACTAGAACCAAAATTCATGTCAACTTTTGATCTTGATGTTCTTCACAGTATCTATGTGTGCATGTATGTATATATGTATATCACAAACATCTTACCGGACTGCAAACTTCATAAGGGTAATGACAGTGATCAAATTTTTTCCATGAGTAATATTTTTTATTACTTGTCATGGTACCTTGCGCTCCTTAAATATTTGTTGAATTAAAGGGTTCATAAAGTATTTTATCAAGTTATGAATTAAAATAAAGTTAGCTGTTTGTTTTGCTTTAAAAAGGGCAGCATGAGTAGCAAGTAAGAGAAACAAGGACTGATAGAAGCAGTCTCCTCCCTGCTAAATATTCTCATGGGCTTCAATGCTTCTGTTTTTGCTGAATGAACCATCAGTCTATCAGGTGAGAGCTGAGCAATGTCCTTGGCCTTCTTTTTCTAAAAACAATTGTGTCTTATACCTTTAGCACTCTGCTACTCTCTGACGTACTTGCTTTCTACGCTGAGCTGGAAATTGTTATTTTTTTGCCGCCATCATATCTTTTATGGCATTTTCCCCTGAATCCCTACCTTTCAAACCTTGAGGTTACCTTTTACCTTTCCCTCTCTCCCGTACTTCATTTGTACTAAGTTACCAAATCACCTTTAATCTCTTCTCTACTTCTGTTTTTACCACAATCGCAGTCTTATTCTCTTACATCAGAAGGACACAGTCCTCCCAAGGTCAGCTCTCTGTCCTCACCATTATCTACTTGGTAACCAACTAAACCATCCTAAAGTCAGGTTTTACTGTGTCTTTTCCCCTACTTAGTGCTCCAGTGATCAGGTCTTCGTGTTCTGACTTAGCACCCTTGAGTGCTATCCTGTCCTATTTTATTGTCCCATCATTCTTTAATCTAAGGATCCCACATTTTCATCTTTCTACCTTTCCTTATGCCATCTTTATGCCCCCACCTCAGGAATTCATTTCATACTTATGGCTCAATTCATATTTTTCCTGCTTGTCAGGAGCAGATCAAACTTTTTGTTGCTTAATCCGTAGTCATCTGTCACTAAGGCAGATATCTTACAAAAAGAAAAAAGGGGGTTGAGACTCATGGTTTTAGAGTTTCCAGTCTAAGATAGAGTAATCCCCTTGCTTTGGGCCTCTGATAAGGTAGCATAACATGGCAAGAGTATGTGGCAGGGCAAACTGCTCAACTTATCACTAGGAACTAGAGAGACAGGGAAGAGCTAGGATTCCACAATCACTTATGACGGGATACACCCAGCGACCAAAGCACTTCCCTCTGACCCCAGCTCTTAAAGGTCCACAACACTTCCCAATACTGCTGCCTGGTAACCAGACCTTCAACACGTAGATGGACTTTAGGGGAGGACGTTAACCATTCACATTACAGCAATCCTTTTGAGACTTCTTTGAGGGAAAAATATATATATATATAACATGAGAATATAGACTTAGAGATTGGAAAGGGGATGAGAAAACGGGATATTTTCTTAGTCTATTTTGTGCTGTTATAATGGAATGCCTGAGACTGGGTGATTTATAATGAAGAAAAATGTGTCTGCTACAATTCTGGAAGCTGCCGTCTGGCTGGGTCCTTTCTGCAACATCATCACATGGCAAAAGGTGAGAGGGAGAGAGGGGAAGGCTATGTCTTCCTTTTAAAACAAGTCCATGTCCTCAGTGATGATATGAATCCATTTATGAGGGTGAAGCCCTCATGGCCAAATCACCTCTTAAAGGTCTCACCTCCCAATACCGTTACATTGGCAGTTGAGTTTCAGCAAGGGTTTTGGAAGGTTACCTTTAATCATTTAAGTCACAGCAAGCTCTGAAGCTCAAGCCTCATTAGTTTTACGGGACATCAGCCCCAGCCCCAGCCCCAGCCCCAGCCATTTCATTTTGCCTATGCTAAAGCATAGGCTTTAGTCAAAGGTTAAGGTTGGTGACCTCCATGGTGTTTTTCCTGCTACCCTCAAAGCCACTGATTTCCTCATCAACTGACTTAAGAAAGGGACCCATCTTAGACTACTTTATAGTCTCGTAAAGTCTTATATTTTAAATTTAGAGATTACTAAAGAAATATTGCTTATTCCTTAAATTGTTACACAGATAATCACATTTTGTTCAGAAGTTTCTAACGTGCCATTTAAAAAATATTCATGAAATGTGAGGCTGCTATTTAAATGCAAGGTAAGTTTTAGTTAAGTACTGTGTAACATTATATAAATTAAAATTATTTGTATAGAATTCTGTGCGTTGTATATGGTATGGTGTTCTTAAAAGTGAGTTCTTATAACAATTATGTATGATCTTTTGGGTTGATGTGCGGTAGATATGAAAACTTTTTATCCTAAGAAAGCAATTTTTATAAAATGTTTAAATCTTCCCATGATTGATAATTATAGTATTCTGAGAATCCTATGCCAAGATTTACTTCTTTCTGTCTTTACTGTTCTTTAAATTTTAGAGTTGTTTGCAAGAAACTCATTTATTTCCCTGGCCTACTTTGCTGTTGCAGGACTCACCCAGGAAGGCCTTTTCAGGGTGAACGGGAACGTGAAGGTGGTGGAAAGACTGCGGCAGCAGTTTGAGAGAGGGGCAGACGTGGAGCTGCAGGAGGACGGCGACGTGTGTGCGGCAGCCAGCCTGCTGAAGCTCTTCCTACGCGAGCTGCCCGAGGGTGTCATCCCTGCCAAGTTGCACCCGCGCTTTGTTCAGCTCTTTAACGGTTAGGACATTCTTTTTTTTTTTTTCCCCAGGTGAAAATACATATTTATTTATTTATTTAAAAATTTTTTATTAGATGTATATAGAGATACAGTTGAGGGGGAAACATTATCAAACAATCAAAAACTAATGTATATATACTTAATTATCCAGGGCTAATGCCATATCATGGATGCCCAGCTTGGGTTTTCCCTATTGTCGTTTCCCCCAGAAAAACTCCTAAGTTAATTGGATATCTCGTGGAGGACTGAGATCTCCTTCTGAGATGATTCCCCCATATTCCCACTCTCCAATCTCCTAGGAGTTCTTCCTATACCCCCCATCCCCCTCCCTACGCCTCCAAGTAATCTAGGGAGTCATCTCCCTATATCCTTGAGAATCATACAATTTGAAGTTATTGTTAGCTTAGCCGTATAACATACTGCTTCTGCATGTATTCTAGCTTCCGCAGATGAGAGATACCATTGTGCCCTTGAGTCTCTGAGATTGGGAGACTTCACTTAGCATAATTCCTTCCAACTCCATCCATTTGGCTGCAAAAGCCATAATATCAACTTCTCTAATGGCCAAGTAGTATTCCATTGTATATATGTACCAAAGTTTTTGTATCCACTCATCCAGTGAGGGGCATCTGGGTTGGTTCCATAATCTAGCTATAGTAAATTGAGCTGCTATAAACATTGATGAAGCCACGTCACTATAATATGCTGATTCTAACTCCTTTGGGAAAATACCCAGGAGTGGGGTAGCTCGGTCATAAGGAAGTTCCATCCTTAATTTTTTGAGGATTCTCCACACTGCTTTCCCCAGTGGCTGAACCAGTTTGCAGTCCCACCAGCAGTGTAACAGTGTTCCTCTTTTCCCACAGCCCCTCCAGCATCTGTTGTTATGAGAATTTTTCATTTTTGCCACTTTTAAAAGGAGTGAGGTGGTATCTCATTGAAGTTTTGATTTGCATTTCCCTTATAGCTAATGATGTAGAGCATTTTCTCATATATTTATGGGCTTTCTGGACTTCTAGTGGTGAGAAGTTCCTTTTAAGATACATAGCCCATTTATTGATTGGATTATTTGTGAGTTTGGAGTTTAATTTCTTTAGTTCCCTGTATATTCTGGATATTAGCCCTCTGTCTGAGGTGTAGCAGGCAAAGGTTTTCTCCCATTCTGTAGGTTCTCTTTCGATGTTCTTGATTAGATCTTTAGCTGTGCAAAAACTTTTTAGTTTAATTGCATCCCATTCATTTATTCTTGACTTTACTGCTTGAGCTATGGGAGTTTTGTTAAGGAAGGCGTTGCCAACTCCTATGTCCTGTAGTGTTGACCCTACTTCTTTTTCTAGTAAGTTTAAAGTTGTTGGCTTAATATCCAGATCTTTGACCCATTTTGATTTAATTTTTGCTCAGGGTGAAAGATAAGGATCCAGCTTCAGTTGTCTACACATGGCTATCCAATTTGTCCAACACCATTTGTTGAACAGGCTTTCTTCCACACTATGTTTTTGCCCTCTGTATCAAATATCAAATAGTTAAGGATATGGGGATTTGTCTCAGGATCTTCTATTCTGTTCTGCTGATCTTCGGATCTGTTTTGATACCAATACCATGCTGCTTTTGCTACTACAGCTTTGTAGTATAATTTCAGGTCAGGGATTGAGATACCTGCTACTTCTTCCTTCTTGTAGAGTAATGTTTTGGCTAGTCTGGGTCTCCTGTTATTCCATATGGACTTGAGAATTGCTTTTTCTATATCTGTGAAGAAAGCCATTGGTATCTTGATGGGGATTGCATTAAATCTGTATAGGGCTTTGGGTAGAATGGCCATTTTTATTATATTGATTCTACCTAACCATGAACATGGAATGTTTTTCCATCTACTCAGGTCTTCTGTAATTTCTTTTCTTAGTGTTTAATAGTTTTCTTTCTAGAGGTCCTTAATATCCTTTGTAAGGTTATTGCCCAAGTATTTCATTTTTTGGAGGAGATAGTGAATGGGAGAGATTTCCTGATTTCTTCTTCTGCAGATTTGTTGCTGGAGTAAAGTAAACCTGGTGAATTACTGGAGTTGATCTTGTAGCCAGCTACTTTGCTGAAATCACTTATAAACTCTAGGAGTTTTCTGGCCGATGTTATTGGGTCTTCTAGGTATAGAATCATGTCATCAGCAAATAGAGATAACTTAACTTCCTCTTTTCCTATATGGATACCTTTGATTTCCTTGTCTTGCCTGATAGCTCTGGCAAGGGTTTCAAGGACTATATTGAACAAGAATGGGGAAAGCGGACAGCCTTGTCTAGTACCTGAATTCAGTGGAAATGCTTTCAGTTTTTCTCCATTGAGGATAATGTTGGCTATGGTTCTGTCGTAAATGGATCTGACATAATTAAATTATCTTCCCTTGATCCCTATCTTTTCCAGAGTTTTGAGCATAAAGTGGCATTGAATTTTATCAAATGCCTTCTCTGTGTCAATTGAGATGATTATATGATTTTTGCTTTTAATTCTGTTTATTGATTTGCGTATGTGAACCAGCCTTGTTTTACTGGAATGAAGCCCACTTGATCATGATGTATTATCTTTTTAATGTGCTTTTGTATTCGATTAGCTAAAATTTTATTAAGGATTTTTGCATCAATGTTCATTAGGGATATTGGTCTGTAGTTTTCTTTCCTTGATGTGTCTTTGTTGGGCTTTGGAATCAGTGTAATATTCATAAAAAGTGTTTCTCAATTTCCTGGAAGAGCTTGAAGAGGATCAGTGTTAGTTCTTCTGTTAAGGCTTGGTAGAGTTCTGCCGCATAACCATCCAGACCTGGGCTTTTCTTTTTTGGGAGAGCTTTGATTGCTGCTTCAATTTCACTTCCTATGATAGGTTGGTTTAGGTTTTCAATATCCTCCTATGTTAAAGAGGGGATGTGGTGTGTGTCCAAGAACCTGTCCATGTCCTCCAGGTTATCAAACTTGGCAGAGTATAAACTTTCGAAATAGGTTCTGATAATCTTCTGTATCTTGGATGAGTCTGTGGTGATATCCCCATTTTCATCTTTGATTTTGTTGATTTGCTTCATTTCTTTCTTCCTTTTGGTGAGATTGGCAAGGGGCCTGTTGATTTTGTTCACTCTTTCAAAGAACCAACTCTTAGCTTTTGTTAATAGCTTGTATGTTTTTTTTATTCTCAATTTCATTGATTTCAGCTCTGATTTTGGTAATTTCCTGTCTTCTGTTAGATTTGGGGTTGGACTGTTCCTCCTTTTGTAGTTGTTTGAGTTGAAGCATAAGGCTATTTATCTGATCTCTTTCTAGATTTTTTTAAAGAGAGAAGGACAGTGAGAGAGAGAGAGAGAGAGAGAGAGAGAATCAATTTTTACTGAGTTTTTCACATGACTTTCGTTGCTCTGACACTTCGTTGTGTCAGAGCACAACGAAGTATGTGGGTGCTGGGGTTTGAACCCGTGTACCTGCACATGCCAGGTCAAGTGCCGTAACTGCCAAGCCACTGCTCCAGCCCCTCTTTCTAGATTTTTGATGTATGCACTCAGTGCTATAAATTTACCTCTTAAGAAAATCTTCATACTATCCCAGAGGTTTCGGTATGTTGTTTCCTCATTCTCGTTCAATTCCAAGAACTTCTTAATTTCTGCTCTCATTTCCTCTTTTACCCATCCTTCATTTAAGAGGTAATTATTCAATTTCCAAGAATTTAAGTAGTTTCTGTTGTTTCTCTTGTTGTTGAGTGCTAAGATCATAGCATTATGATCTGACAGAATACATGGGATTATATCCACTTTTTTATATTTGTTGATATTATCCTGGTGAACTAGGATGTGGTCTATTTTAGAGAAGGATCCATGAGCTGCTGAGAAAAAGGTAAATTCAGCTGACTTAGGATGGAATACTTTGTAGATGTCTGTTAAGCCTAATTGATTAATAGAGTTGTTTAGACTGGAGATGTCTTTATTGATTTTTTGTTTTGATGATCTGTCTAGAGTTGATATGGTGTGCTGAAGTCCCCCAGAATTATTGTGTTGAGATCAATGAGGGGATTAATGTCCTTAAGTATTTTTTCCATATATTTGAGGGGGCTGTAATTGGGGGCATAAATGTTAATTAATGTTATATCTTTTTGATGGACTGTCCCTTTTAGTTTGATATAGTGACCCTCTTTGTCCTTTCTGACTAGTTTTAGTTGGAAATTGATTTTGTCAGAAATTAGAATTGCTACACCAGCTTGTTTTTTTGGGCCACAGGCCTGGTAGACATTTTGCCATCCTTTCACTTTCAGCCTTTGTCTATTTTTGAGTGTTAAATGTGTCTCTTGCAGGCAATATGATATTGGATTTTATTTGTTGATGCAGTGGGCCAATCTGTGTCTTTTAATTGGGGCATTGAGACCATTCACATTCAAAGTGAGAATAGATATTGGAGGCTGAGTCTCTGACTTTAAATCAATTAACAGAGTTTTGAGTCATCTTGGAAGTCAGTTTGTGTATAATATAATTATTGACTCACCCTTGTTTAAGGATTTAGGATATCATTGGCATTATCTTCTGAATGGAGAACATCTTTGAGAATGTTCTATAGTACAGGATTTGAGTTTATTGTATTTAATTTCCTCATCACATTTGAAGCTGAGTTTTGCAGGGTATATTATCTTTGGGTGGAAGCTGTTATTTTTTAACACTTGAAAGATATTGTTCCAAGCTCTTCTGGCCTTCATTGTTTGCTCTGAAAAATCCATACTGATCCGAATTGGTTTGCCTCTGAATGTGATTTGGGCCTTTTCTCTAGCTGCTTTTAGAATTCTCTCTTTAATTTCTCTGTTATTCACTTTGTATATGATATGTCTTGGTGAGTTTCTCAATTGATTAGGTCTATTTGGAGTTCTATACGCATCTTGGATGTGATATTCCGGATCAATAGCAAAATGAGGGAAGTTCTCACTTTTGATTTCTCTTAAAAGGTTCTTTAAGCCTCTTGCTTGCTGTTCGGAGTTTTCCTCCAGGCCAATGATTCTCAGATTATTACGCCTCATCTCATCAAATATTACTTGGAAGTTCTGATTATGTAAAATAAGCTGTTTATCTTGCTTATCTTCTTTGAATTCTACATTGTTTAGCCTATCCTCATTGTCCGATACTCATTCTTCAAGCACTGAAGTTCTATTTTCAGTGGAGTATACTCTGGTGTTGGTATCTTCCAATGAAGATTTGATTTGGTTAACCATGTTTTTCAATCCTGATAGCTCTGCTACATCTCTTTTCAGAATGTCTATATCTTTGTATAGCTGATCTTTCATCTCATGGAATTGTTCCCTTATTTCCCTGTAAAAGTTGTCTCTCATCTCTTGAAAGTGTTCCCTGATCTCTTTCCTTATTTCATCTCTCAACTCTTTGATTTCATTACTAATCATAATGCTGATATGATGTCTTTGGTTTTCATCTAGGGCTCCAGCTATGAGCTTCTTGGGTGGAGAGCTGTGGGGTTGAGGAGGAGAGTTATTTCCCCTTTTCCTCATTTTTTGAGTCTGGGAACATGACTTGTACTTCAAGCTAGTTATTCTTCGTGGAGTAATTGGAACTTGTTATGGCTTTGCATTGTTGTGATGGGTTTCTTTGAGAGAGCTCTCACAATATATTAATGATAGCAGGCCAGTACCTGTTTTGAGGTGTGTCTGTTTGTTCAGATAGTTGGGTCTCTCTTGGAAAATTGAAGATAAACTGAGATTTTCCCACACAGACCTGGAGCCACAGGAAATGCTGCCTCCCTCAGCTCACCATGTTGAACTCCGGGTTAGGACATTCTTAGGAGTTAAATCAACTTTATTTTTCAGTAAAAGCTATGCTTTCAAGTATTTAAACTGCAAACATTAAAATAAACTTTTGAAAGTTTGTGGTCTTTCCATATGACCATCTTGCTATTTCATGCCAAGTCCTCATCTCCTGCCTGAGATAATACTAAACTGATTGCAAAATGACATTAGTAAATGGAATTTCTGGACTTTTGGCAAATGAACATTTCAGCAACATAATATTGAAAACTCTAATGCGTTTGGGTCAAATGAATTCTTTCCTAACTAGTAACTAGAAGAAATGAGAATAAGATGTCAAAGTCTCTTTACAAAATATTAATAAGTTACATGATAGCTGGCTAGTGACCTTTGATACTCGAATCTCACTGATATACTTGTTTTTTCGCCTCTTAAGAAGGAGTGAATTCTAAGATATTTGTGTTCTGGGAGACAAAAAGTGGGTTTTGATTATAGTATGAAGTGATGTTAAGTAAAAGAACTACCTTAAGTGTAATAATTATAGGTATAGTTATTATCAAATTCTCCCTCCTAAATACAATAAGAAAACTAATTGACCTTTGAACAGCATTTATTTTCTTATTTTTGCCAAGTTAGGATGGAAAGAGGAAAATATATTTGTGAGAGAGTTATTTGCCAGATTAAGAAGGATGCTAGTTAAATTCCTTTGCAGCAGAGGTGTGACGGTTCATGTGTAGCATACTGAAGAATGGGATAAATAAGAAGGTCAGATAGAAAGGTTCCAGAAACACTATATCCCAGAGTAGACCATTTTCAAATACTAGGACCTATGATTTGGATGAGTCATCTCTAAAGTCCATAAAAAAGGTGTGGTTCCCCAGGGAGGCAGTAATGAGAGGGTCTGTGAACCCTTAAGAAGTGAGGCCTAACCAAGGGCAGGAAGGAAGAGAGTGAAAGGGAAAGATAAATAAACAGAATGGAATAGAATTAAAAAAAAAAAACAAAACAAAACAGCAGTAACATCAGCAGCAAGACCTACTTGGGAATGTGTCCTTGAAAGGGACTGTGGGACTCTTTTCTCTTTGGCTCTCTCTGCTTCCTGGCTATAGATAAGGATGCTTGCTGTGACACATTTCCCCACCATAATGTGCCACTCACCAGAGGCCCAAACTGATGGTGTCACCCTACTGAGGACTTGAACTCCAAAACCATGAGCCCAAATAAATGTCCCTTTAATTCCTAAGGAGCCTGTGTCAGGTATTTCATTATGTGATAGAAAGCTGATTGATACCTTAGGTAAAAGTGACTGGTGAGTCCACCTAGCCAGCCACTCGGGAGGGAGGTGCATCCGCAGCTCCCCAGGGCTCTACTATAGTGTCAGAAGCGCCTCCTTGCCTGGCCCCTTCACACCCCTCCACAGCTCCTGGCTTCCACTAGTCCTCTTGGAAGGTTAGGGTTGTCCTTTGCTTTCTCCAGAGTTCTAGCTGGTCCTCAGGAAACACTTGCATATATTTGCCAAGCTCTTGGAATGGTTAGTTCGGTCCCAGGGCAGAGCTCTGCCTATTTGTGCTGCCACCAAAGGGATCCCTAGACAACCAGCTTCTTCAGATAGTCCACATTCGCTCAGGAGTGATGCCTCCTCACTTGGCTGGGGAAAATAGGAGGAACTTTTAGCTAACAACTCTCTCATTAAATAAATCACTACTCTCTAATTTTTATCTCCAGATTTGAAGTTTCAGGTTGAGGCAGATGCTGGCCCCCCACTTACCAGCCCTGTTTTTGGTTTCAGCATGTTATGTATACCTGTTTAGAATGGATGGGCCAGTCACAATGTTGTTGTCTTTGAAGGCCTCAAACCAAGAGTGGTTTGTATTAGTTTGCTAGTACATAGTAAAGGACCACAGACTGGATGACTTAAACATGAGAAATTTATTTTCTCACAGTTCTGGGGGCTGGAAGTACAAGAACAAGATGCCCTCGGATTAATTTCTTGCAGGATCTCTCTCTGGCTTGCAAAGGCCAGTCTTCTCATTGTATCCTTATGTACCTGTCTTCTGTATGCTTGGTTTCCTGATGTTTCTTCTTTTTCTTAAAAGTATATCAGTCTTGGGGCTGGAGTGAGTTCAAACCCTAGCACCACATATACAATAAAGTGTCTGAGGAATGAAAGTCACGTGAAAAACTAAATAAAATTTGCTTTTCTGTTTCTCTCTCTCAGTGTCCTCTCTTTCGTTAAAAAAAAAAAAAGGTATTAGTCTTGCCAGATTAGGGCCTTACTCTGATGACTTCATTTAAGCTTAATTACCTCTTTTAAAGGTCCCAAATATAATCACATCCTGAAGCACTGAAGGTTAGAGCTTCAACATATGAATTTGAGGAACACAGTTTGGTCCATAACAATGACACAACAGGAAAGATCGCAGAAGGTTTGTCCAGTTTTTAAAAACTATTTTGTTTGTAATATTAGTTACTCCATTTTTTAAAAAACATTTTATTTTTCTAAAAAAAGATGATGTAATCATGAATAAAATTATTAAGTATTCTTGTATCCTATCAAATTGTGATTAAAATATGAAAGCAAAAATTGCAGAACAATTTGTTCTAGTCATCTACAGTGCTTTTAAGCTTTCTCTATCAAGTGACATTTGTTAAGAGACATGAACCCCCTGGCAGGTATTCTTAATACCCCAAATTATGTGAATTTTAAAAGTGTTTATCACATTTCCTAGAATGGTTTTCATCTGATGAATGTGCACTTTTTTAGTATTTTGGTTATAATTTATATTATAGTAATATTTTTGTTATAATGTAGGCCTTCTCTGTAAGTTTTCTTCTTCTGCATAATATGGTTCCTGGGTGTCCAGAAAGTTGGTTATTTAGCCAGGAGCAGAGGCACACCTGTAATCCTGCTCAGGAGGCTGAGGCAGAGGGATCAGAAGTGTGAGGCCAGCCTTGGTAATCTAATGAAACTCTCTATCTCAAAAATAAAAATAAAAAGACAGGGGATGAGCAGTGGTTAGAGTGCCCCTGGGTTCAAACCCTGGCATTGTTTTTAAAAAATGCAATATTGATTATGTATCATAAAAGCAAGAATAAGGAAAAGATGACCTTTTTATCCTTCGAAGTTTCAGCAATTTTGCCTGTGAAAACTGATAGGAGGGGCTGGAGCAGTGGCTCAGTGGTAGAGCCCTTGCCTGGGTTCAAACCCCAGCACCACACTAAGTGTTGGAAAAACAAAATCCAGATGAAAAAATAAATAAAATTGATTTTTTCTTATAAAAAAAAACCGACGAGAGACAGATGATTAGGGAGGAAGCCATTTTAATTACAAGCACACACATAGGAGTCCCACCAATTATAGATTCAAAGAAGGGTCAGATAATTGAAGATTTTAGTAGCATCTTAAGCTACAGAAAGGAATAGAGGCTGGGGTGGCATCTGGGTTGGGGTTATGCAGTTACAGGAGAATGAGGAGAGGAAGGGTATAGTCAATAAAAGTTGTTGCTATGCAGATTAAAAGTGTCACAAAAACCAGATGAAAAAATAAATAAAAATTAACTTTCAATCTCTCTCAATAGCACTCTCTCTTTAAAAAGAAAAGTAATATAAGTTATATGGGAAGATAGTCTGTTAGTGTCCTCTTGTGAGAGCAGGAGGTGCTGTATTCAAATACTGGAACTTCAGAGAGAGCAGGCGCTGCATGTTGTCCCCCTGTGCTTGCAGTGATCAGCCCCATGGGAGCAGCATGCTTAGAAATGGTGTTTCCTGAACTCCTTCACCAACAGGGTCGTCCTACAAGAAAGACAAGTTACACAGTCAACTTTAGGGTATGTGAAATCCTGCACAAATAACAAATTTTGATGAGGCCGAGAGATTACATTTTTACTTTTTAAGAATTATTCTCATTCCCTGAAAATTCCCTGAAAATCTGGGACATTCAATTAAAAAATGCTAGTTATGCAGTCTGCCAGGAAGAGGGAATGTAGCATGCCTCAGGTGTCAGACAGCATAGCTCTTATAAGATAAGCTCCCCTCTAATAATTCAGGTAGAAAACAGATGAAGAGAGTTACTGCCTCCTGCTGCTTTATCCTGACTGAGGGTAAGCACTGCAAGGAGGCAAAGCTCTTTAGCGGTAGTAAATTTTTGTTTTTGTTTTTTCTTTTGTGGCACTCAGACTGAACCCAGGGCCTCACCCATGCTAGGTAAGTCCTCAGTCACTGAGCCACACCCTCTACTGTTTTTAATGCCCTCTGAAAATCGATGTTACACTTGACAGCTGGTATTCTCATGTCCCCTTATCACAATCTTTTCTTTTTTCTTTTTGAGATGGATTCTCACTATGTTACCCATGCTGGGCTTGAGCTCATGATCTTAAGTGATCTTCTTACAGCAGCTCCCAAGTAGCTTGGACTACAGACTTGCACCACTGTGCCTGGCTCATCTCTATTTCCTACTATATTAAAATTGCTTTGATATCATTCCCTTAGGGAAGACTACCCTGCTTTCCTAATTTGGTCCTCATAATGACAGATTAAGTAGTTTTCATGATACTCCATCATAACTCAGTGTCTTTCTTTTTCTCGTTCTTTCTTTCTGCCTTTTTCTCTTTCTTCTTTCAAACTGTTGTTTTGGCCTTTAAATTTTATCCTGTATAAAGAGGATATCAGAATAAGCTATATCATGCATGAATATGTCCAAAACTTTTCAGATGAAGCTCCCCAATTCCGTGCTTTCTAAGATGGTATTCTGAAGCCTGAAATGTTTCTTCAGACATTTAAGTTAAAGCAGAACTGCAACTGGCAACAGTTTGGGTGCTGCCTGTTGAGTGTCCCTGCTGCTTGCTATCTTGGAGATCAACAGTGGTCCTCTGTGTAGGAGAAAAGTGTCGCCCCCCGCAGGGTTCTGAAGCGGGGAGCGGCGGAACGGCCTCAGCGAACCTTAGCCGTTCCTCGGGAGTCAGCAGGACACTGGGAACCGGGCGCCGGCAGGACAGGGCTGGGGACCGGGGGAAGAGGAGTCGCTCCCCGCAGCGTTCCTGTGCGAGGAGCGGGCAGAACGACCTTAGCAAGCCGTCCTCCGAGGGGCCAAGTTAGAACAGGGATGGGGCGAGGAGTTGCTCCCCGCTGCACTCCAGAGCGAGGAACGGGTAGAATGACCCAGCAAGCCTGAGCCATCCTCTGAGGGGCTGAGTTAGGAAGGGTTGGGGAGCTGGGAACAAGGGAGCGAACGCCGGCGGCTGGAACACGGGACCTGCATCTTCTACCGCTGCTGATCTCTCTGACGTCTCTGCTGCTGCTGCTGCTTCTTCTGACTGCTTCTGTGCTCTCTTCCTTCAGGACGCGGCTGCTTGCTTTCTTGCTCTTCTCTGGCTACTGCTTCTCTTCTGGCTGCTCCTCTTCTTTGGCTGCTTCCTTCTTGGGCCGCTTGCTTTACCTGACTAGATGCTACTCTATTTATCCATTAGAGCAACCAGTAGGGTACAATGCAAACACCTTTCTCCAATTGTAACAAATGAGTGGCTGAATAGCTTAGTCATGCGGTCAGGCAATTTGCTAATTACAAGGCAGCTGGACCCCTTAGAGTTGTTTACCACCAATTCTTCTACAAGCCAGCTGAGCCTCATGTTCCCAACAAAAAGTATTTAGATTCATTTATTTTTATCAGATTTGCAGCTTTGGACTTGTCTGGTGTCTGAAGCTTTCAGATCATACGGTTTTAAATTATCAAATCAATCTACCTGCATATGAGGATTTATTATAGACTTTTCTCTATGCTCAACTTCTGCCAGAGCATTTGATTCCGTCAGAGGCCTGGTTTAGACAATTCACATTTAAGAGAGAGACTCTAAACAACCTGCCATGAGCATCTTTTTCTGTTCTCATGTTAAGCTTATCTCTCATTGCAACAACTCACTTTGCTTAATTGAAATTTACGGGGTAATGATCTCAGCTGGCATACACCATGACTTTTGATCTTTTGTCTTTAGTAAGTCTGCAGTGTCATACTTTTCATGTGTATTATCTCAGTTGTGTTTTGCAAATAGGTCTGAATTGCAGGCAATAAAAATATTGTAGGGCAAGACTCATTTAATTTAGGATTAACTAGAAATCCCTTTATTTGAATGTTCCCTATTGAAAATCTTCTATAATTGTTCCAGAACAACCTGTTGCCAGCTTAGGAGAATAAGCCCCAAGATGCCATGAAACCTAAGAAAAGAGGCCAGCAGATCCAGGATTGAACAGAGTACACTTGGTTGTACACTCTCTGAGAGAAGTGGCTGCCTGGGGAGCAGTAAAACTGAGTGGGTCCCTTCTGTCCATAATTGACTTTTTCCAGAAACTTTGTTTCTGTCAGGGTCCTGGCTTAGGAAACTCATTTAAGAGACTCTGAAGGACCTTTGATGGTCATCTGTTCAAAACATGAGTCAGAACCCTGGGCATGTGTATTGATCAGGACAAAAACCTTCATCCTAGTTGGAATTTACCTGTTTTATCTTAAGCTAATATCGGAGTCGGGCATATTCCTGGCACCAGGGTCATGTTTTAAAGCTTCATGTACCATTCTAATTGTTTTGTCTGTTTATAATTTCCTGGGAAACTATGCAGGAGGAACTGACCAGGATTGGCAGTACTCAAGATGACTGCAGTCATGTCAAGCCAAATCTATGCAAATATAAATGTCAATTTTTCTGTTTTGTAATTGGATATTCTTATTGTTATTTAATGACTAGAATCAGATCAGTCTGTCAATATTTTTTCATTAACTTCAACCTAGACAGTGGATGATACAAATAAAAGATTAAACATCCTCATGTTAGGGAGTGCGCAATTTGAGGAGTAGAGTATGTAACACATTCTACAGTATTTCAAATGAATATTAAGAAGATGCAGTCAGTTGTTAACTAAGAAGGGGAAAAGAATAACAGTCTGGATTATGGTGGTCAGAAAATACTTTGTGGAAAAAGTAAGAGTGGGGGGTACAGGATTAACGTGAATAGAGAGAAATATTTTTTAGGTGAGGGAAGGGCATGAGCAAAAACATTGTAAGACAATTTCTACTGGAGTCAGTTACCCATAGTGATGGGAAATTAACAAAAGATAGGGTTAAAAGGCAGGTTGAACCAAGTGGTAAAGGGTGTTGAATATTAGACAAAGGCACTGCTGTTTATCTATAAATAGTAAATGCTTTGAAGAAATCAGTCAAATGATGGAATATTTTAGACAGTGCTGTCTGTGCAAGACGGGAAGGTGTTGGATACAGGAGCAACATCTAGAAGATCAATAGGAATATCTAGGTCATGGTCCTAAGGACCTTTATCATTTAAATGGTTGGCAGTGGGATTTCAAAAAATTGTTATAAAAATTTACATACCATTTACTTTTCTTCTTCTTCTTTTTTTGTGGTGCTAGAAATCAAACTTAGGACCTTGGGCATGCCAGCCAAGTGCCTACCACTACGCTACATCCCCCATTTTTTAACCATTTTTAACGTACAGTTCAGTTGCATTAAGAACATTTGCAGTATTTTAAAATCATTACCACTATACATTCCCAAAGTGTTCTCATTCCAAATACAAATTGGTAATGGAGTAGTAAAGGAAGGCTTCCAGAGATGTTAGAAATTAACCTGAACAGGATATGAGAGCAAAGAAACAGATAATGAGGGTAAGAAAGGAGTCAAAGATAACCCTAAGGTTTTGAATTTAATTGACTTGAAAAGTAGTGAGGAACAGTGTGGTTCCCACACCCTAGGGGAGGACACAGGACCTGGAGGGCTGTGGTGGCAGAGGACAGTTTGTCAGACTTGTGCATGGATACTAATAAATCAGAAGGTGATTTTGAGGTGGAGTTTTAGTTGCAGGAGGGAGAGATCCCAGCAAACTTTGTGCTCTGACAAGACCTGAGGCAAATGTTGTTCTTTTGTCTTCGGTGAGTCACATCCTCTCCATCCTTACCTAGGGTGGAGCCCTTAGTAGGAGTGGCCCTTAGTAGGAGTGGTGGCAGTTTAAAATTCCGCAGCCTGTCCAAGCCGATGTTTTGTCCTGAAAGGAAGAGACAGTCTTCAACTTTCTAGGAACGCCCTGTGGCTGACTGTTGTGTCTTCCTACTTGTGAAGAAACAGGTTTAGCCAAAAGGCTCAGGTGCTATTGAGCTTGGTAGGATCTGATGATCTTCTTGTGAGGGCCTTACTGTTTTTATTGAAGAAAGAGGGGAAAGACAATTGATCCCTTCATGAAAATAGTGGACATCCAGAGGAGAGCTTACTGGGGTCCCTGATGAGAAGCAAACTTTAAATGGATAAGTAAGGAGGAGACGCATTCTAACGCCATCTCCTTCAGATCTACTTCTGTTCCCGCTCCTCAGCCTTCTCACCCCACTTCGGTGTCTTGGTTATGAGAAGACCACCCGTTTAATCTGATTCTCTCCATTTTTTTCACCTTGAAACTTGAAATTGGCCACTTTACATTTTCTCTACTCTAATTTCCTTGTCCACAAAACAGTGCAGAATAATAATTTACCTACCCAATGATTGGGAAGAGGAAGGAAAAGGGAAAATGGATTTCAATTTGGAGTGAGGATAAAATTTCCAAAACTTTTGTCCAAATTAATTGAAATTCTGCTTGAACTTCTGATTGTTGGTTGAGTTGGCAAATAATACAAGATGGACTTATTCTTTGGGACTGTGTTTGGATTGACCACCAATTATCAATACTTCATACTTTGTTATATTTTATATTATTCCAGTGAAAATTTAAACCTGCAGATATATGATGCATGTTACATATAGTAATCTTTTTTATATTAAATTGATGATTGATAAATTGCCCTTCAATTGTTAAATTGAGGTGAAGGCTTTAGGTTTGGCATTTTATTGCTCACATAAAAACTACGAGGATACTGTCCTGCCAAAAGTTCATAGTTTTGTTAGGAAACTACAACCTATATACAAAGCACCAAGATACATGAATAAAGTGGGATTAAAGGAAAGAGGAGTGATCATTTCCAAGTCAGATGATCAAAGGGGTGAAGGAGAAAGAAGGTAGTGCTTTGAGTGGGGCCTGCTGGTCCTGCCTGGCCCCTTCAGGCAGCAAGGACTGTGAGAGGAAAGACCTCAGGAACATACAGGTGTGTGACTGGAACAGTGAGCATAGTGTGCGTGTGTCAGGAGGTGATTGAATTTTATAACCTTCTAGTAAAATTACTAATCAAATCCTCAAGTGGCACATTCCTAACTTATTTTATTACCTTAAATAAAATTTATCATATTCAATGAACATGTTTTCCTTTATTGAAAAAATATCCAGTGAGGCATGGAGGCACATGTGCCTATACTCACAGCTACTTGGGAGACCGAGGCAGGAGGATCACTTGAGCCCACTAGTTTGAGACCAGCCTGGGCAACATAGTGAGACCCTGTCTCAGAAAAAAACAAATAAATGCACATAGAATTAGCAAATGAATGCATATATCTTTATTAAAGAGATTAAAAATAGGAAGATTTACAAAGAACACCAGGAGACCATTACCCTACCCTTTGGTGGACCTGTCTCTTCCACAGAAAATTATTTTTAACTGGGTTAGCTATCTCTTTTGGTATTTGCTTTCATTGAGTAATATAGTGTTATATCTTGATTGTTCACTTTCAGACATTATTTCATAGCTGCTGCTTATGAAATTTGTGGAGTTAATGATTACCTTTGTCACTTATTTCAAACAATTTCATCAAGTATTGTTTTAACATAGTTTTGGACAAATTCATGATTAATGTTCAACTGGTCATGACTATGACTATGCAAGGGTGTGTAAATGTACGAGATGTATTTCCTGGTGTTAATATTTATCTTTTCTAAATTATTATTCACATGGTTTTCTTTAGACCTAGCTGCAGGTTTTTTTCAAAACTGTTCCACCAAGTCTACCACTAACATTTTGCCATTGTTCAAAATTTTCATATAATCTGTCAATTCTTTATTTTTGGAGGGATTCCTCATGGGGACTGTTTTTCTTGTGCTCCCATCTGGGTTCATTGCAGAGCTATCTTGAGTTTTCCCTCGCCAGTCTTTTTTTTTAGACCTGTTGTTTCCTGGACTGTTTTTTATTTATTTCCCTTTAATTAATTCTGTTGAACAATCAGTGAAACTTTTTTTTTTTTAAATATTGGGAACTGAACTCAGTGACACTTAACCACTGTGCCATGTCCTCAGCCCTTTTTATTTTTTATTTTGAGACAGGGTCTCTCTAAGTTACTCAGGCCCTCACCTAGTTTCTGAGGCTGGCTTTGAACTTGCAATCCTCTTGCCTCAGCCTCCCAAGCTGCTGGGATTACAAGTGTGCACCACCACACCCAACTTATAATTTGGAAAATATTTTTAATTATTTTGATGTTAAAATTTTTCTTGTATTATCTTTCCTTTAAAACATATCTGTCTTTTAATTTTGCTCTTTATGAAACTTCAACTATATTTTCTAGGCTTTTAAAATTTTAGCTTTGTTTTTAATATCCAGAGCATTCTTGCTGTCTGTTGCTTTTTCAAAGCAGTCTGCTCTTGCTTGACAGCATTCTAGTCTTAGTTTTCTGAGTATTACAAGGATTTGCTGTTGTTGCCGTTATTTCTCTTCTTTTGCCTTATCTGTTTGTGGGTTTTCTTTTTATCTCCCTTTAACTCAAATGTGTAGTGATTCTTGACCGTCTGAATTTATCAGTAGAGACTGGGATCTTGTCTACTGGTACACTTCAGGAGATGCAGAAAGTAGAACAGGGAATCTAGCTGTTCTTCAGGGACCCCCAAGTGTCGGTATGTGAGCATATTATTTCTTTTAACAACTGAGCTCCTGCAGAGCAGGAGTGGGAGGGAGGGTTATGTGCTTGCTGATGGGCTCATTATGTCTTAGCTGACTCTCACAGGTCCTCACATTTCCCCTTGTGCTCCTCCCTCCAGCCCTTAACTATCTTAACTGCCAGAGACTGCACCTCAGCACTGCTTCCTGAGAGCTTGCTTGCCTCGAAGCAGGGGTATTGGAGGGGTCCTTGAGCCCGACTGGCCTTGAAGCAGATTGTTTTCAGTCCCTTGTGTCCACTTTCACCTTTCAAATGGCTCTGAAATCATGTATTTCATATTTTCTGTTTTGTTTGGTTTTGTTTTTCTAACCTTGAGTGCTTCCACATTAAAAATATTGTAGTATCATTTCTGTGGAGTCTTGGGAAGATGAGACAAATGTATATGATCAAGCTCTTTAAAAGGAAATTGTCACTTGCCTTTTTTTGTTCCCCATGCCTGATTTTAAATGGAATAGAATTTTATAATGGGAGCTATAAAAACAATGTGGGAGTTAAGTGCCTGTGAGCTTTAGCTTATGAGCATTTTATAGTTTAGAGAGCAACTGTTTTTACTTAAGAAAACCACCTTAATAATAGGACCGTTTTAATCAGTACAATAGCTAATTGTAAAGAAATAGAGTTTAATGAGCTGGCTTATGCCTGAGACTTGAGTTCTATTTTTCTTGACACTCACTGAAGGTAACTTAGAGTTGGACCTGTCTTTCATCCATACCACCAGGATGCCAAATGTGTTGTTTAAGGTTAACTGGGTGGTTTTGCCTTGCAAAATTTAAAGTACTGTGCAGGTGTTACTACATATTGGGGGTAGTCATTCCTTAGAAAGTATGAGCTTCCTGGGAAGCATATATTTCCTTTCCTAGGCATTCTTTCTTACTGAGAAGTATCTTTTGAAATTATTCAATCCTCACAAAATTTGTTTCTATGAAAAACAGAATAATTAAATTTAATTCCAGTTCTAGCTCTTTCTGTTTTCCTTATATACCTTCTAAGTTTTCTGTAAGCAATGCCATATATATATATACATATATATATATATGCTCTTTTTTTCTAGATAAGGACCTAAACCCAAAGCAGAAGTAAAGGGTTGGCATATGTGTATCTGTCCAGGCCAAAGTATAGAGCCAGAAACCCAGGCAGTGACTACATATAGTTTGACCACATTCCAGTTGGTCTGCTTCCATCCAGCTCCACGTGACAGGAAAACACTTGTTTGTATTTATAACTCGCCATGACCTTTAAAATTATAGGTCCTGATAACTAGATAATACTTTCTTTACAGAGTACACATATACGCCTTTACTTTTCACATAATGACCTTTGACTCTGTGAGATAGTATTAAGTAGGAGGTGAGGTCATTAAGTTTGGAAAGAGAAACCATGACTGAGCCATTCCCTGTGAGAACAACTGGCCTTATATATAGTTCCTGAATGTGCGAGTGCATGTGTAGATGTGTTGAAATCTTTCTACTGATATCTCCTATGCCCTTCTTTTTATCTTTGAGGGCTTACTCCTTTAAAAGTTATTTTCTTGCATTTTGTTGGGACATTAGGAGGAAAAGTAGATACTCTCATCTTTAACTGAGGCAGTCTGTCATTTTAAGTGAAAGGTCTCCCCTGACTTTGCTTTTCCCAAGCTTGATTTTAAAGTCAACAGAACTTCTGTTTAGCAGCTAACATAAAATTGACCCTTATAAAATGTACAATTCAGTGGCTGTTGGTATATACACAGGGTGTAACCATCACCACTAATTTGGAACATTTTTATGATCCCCAAAAGAAACCCCATGCCCATTAGCAGTCATTCCCCATTCTTTCCTCTTCCCACAACCCCATTCCTAGGCAGACACTGATATTCTTTCTGTCTGTATGGATTTTCCTGTTATGGACATTTCATTTAAATAGAACCATATACTATGTCAATTCTTGTTATTTCCTGAGCCATTAGAGTTCTATTTAAGGAGCTGTTGTTTTGTGCCTGTATGCTGAAGTATTTCCCAGTGTTTGCTTCTAGCAGTTTCAAATGTTCAGGTCTTTGAAACTGTTAGAAGATTCAGGTCTTTGATCAATTTTGAATTTATTTATGTACAGAGTGAGAAATAAGGGTCTGGTTTCTCTCTATATATGGAAATCCAGTTTTCCTAACTATTTGTATCTTTTGGCACCTTTGTGTCAAAAGAATCAGATGACTGTTGCTATGTGAGTTTGCCTCTGTGTCTTCAATTCCATTGGTCTGTGCGTTTGTTTATGCCAGTACAATACTGTTTTTGTTACTATGTCACTGTAGTATATTTTTAAATCAGTATTGTGATACCTCCAGCATTGCTTGCTTTGCTCAAGATTGCCATTTACAAGTATTTGGGAGCCCATGTTTTTATTTCTCTGGAGTTTTTACCTCAGTAGAGTTGTGATGTCATATGGTAACTTTGATGATATCTTTAACATTTTGAGGAACTGTTTTCTTAAGTAGCCACACGATTTTACATTCCCATCAATAATAAATGATTATTTTCTCCTTATCCTTACCAATGCCTGTTATTTCTGTCTTTTATATTCTAGCCATCCTCATTAGTAAAAGTTGTAGAATTTTGTAATAGCAGGAAGATTATGGACTTGAAGGAGAAAAAGAGAAAAGACCCAACAGCTCCAAGGTCAAGCAGTTAAGTCTATTGGAGATTTAGGAACAAATTATTGTAAACTGGGTGAAGTCCTCCATAAATTCATCCCTCCCTCCCACCCCTGCCTTGATGTTTTTGTGGATGGGGCATCTTATTTGGATTGAACTGGAAGAGAAGACAGAATAGTCAATAAACGAATTATTTTAAAACCTTGTAATTTGTTTTAATAGAAAGTCAACCCACACAAAATAAATATTGGAAATTTGTTTAAATGATATCAGTTTGAAGGGATGCCAGATGATTGGCTTGCTAGTCACCTCAGCTCTGCCTTAACCCTCTTAAGCTATGTTCTAAACACCAAATTTACCAAACCCATAAAAATAACCATTTTAATTTTTGTACTGGGGTTTTAACCGAGGGGTACTTTACCACTAAGCTACATCCCTACCCCGTTTTATTATTTTTATTTTATTTTATTTTATTTGAGACAGGATCTCGCTAAATTCCTGAGGCTGGCCTTGAACTTGTGGTATTCCTCTCAGCCTCCAAAGTCACTGTGATTACAGATGTGTACCACCTGTGCCTAGCTAGAAATAACCTTTTGTACTGGGTCTATGAATAATTTGTAGTCCTTAACAGATAAGGGGAGGACACATGAAATAGGCTTAAATAACTTTAGGCTTGATGGTCTAACTCATGTGACACCAAATTCACTTAGAGGCCATTTATGGCTGAGCATTTCTTCAGTGGTCCCTAGGAAAAAAAACTGGTGCTAATGTGATTTCTATCGAAATTATACATTAACTGTACTTTGACCACTTTTAAAGCACTAGACTTATGGAGAAAGCGAAACCATATTAGTTGGACTATTGCTAGTATTGTTCAAGATTGGCATATTATCTTGTGGGAGGCTCCCCTTCCTAAGTACCATGTTGATTTTCCTAGTCTACTTTGTGCTTACATTTTCCTACAGTTAGTTTCTTCAGCTGTTAAAAAGCAAGTGTTGGGGCTTGAGTGGTGGCTCAGCAGTTATGACGCTTGCGGCACTTGCCTGGCATGTGCGAGTATGCGAGTTCGAACCCCAGCACCACGTACATAACCAAGTGTTGGAGCAACAAAAGCCATATGAAAAACTAAATAAAATTGATTCTCTCCCTCTCTCTCACTGTCCCTCTCTCTTTTAAAAAAAAAAAAAGTGTCTACCATCTAGTTTAGGTTAAGGGCTCCCAATTTTGACATTAGGTAAGGTTTTTCTCATTTTTCTTATATTTTTTTCATGCCACCTGCCCCCACTGACAAGCCTTCAGCACCCCATAAATATCTACAAAATAAATGTGCTGTGCTACAGTGTGGGTGTCATAAGACTGAAATTGAAGTATCACCTGCTTGGTGGTTCTTTCTGCAGGCCTTTGCTCCTGCAGACATGTAAGTTCCTTCTGGGAGGCAAAGTGTAAATATCTGGTAATTGAGCACTAAATACACCTCTATATCTTTCAGAGTCTAATCAGAAGGATAAGATTTGTAGTTTCATTAATGTTTAAGAATGGGCTGTAATTTATTAATTTTTATTATTCACTTTATCATCCTCCCCTTTGAGAAATGTATGTGAGGCTTTGAGAAACTTGTCATGGACATGGATTGCGAGGGATCTGTGAAGTTGTAGCTTCCTCTTTTGCATAGGAAAATACTGATTCCGTTAACCTAAAGTTGTAATTATGTTGTTTCCATCAGCTTCTTGTCACTTTAGGGAAGTGAATCTCTTTCTGGGGAGTGAAATGCAAAGGTAAAACCCACTCTGATCCAGTGGAGCTGGCACTTTGATCCCCACTCCCCACCACTTCTTTTTTTTTTTATTAGATGGATATAGAGATACAATTGAGGGGGAAACATTACCCCTCATTACCAGGAGTGAGGTGGTATCTCACTTCTTACGTAAATGCATATTTAGAAAGAAAAACGGCTTTTCTTTTGTTCATTCTCCTTTGCCCAAACATTCCTATAGACTTTTGTTAAAATGTTGTCTCCCCACGCAAATCTCCCAGAATCTAAAAAGCTAGTTTGTCATAAATAAATATTTCTACCTCCCAATACTCAATAATTTTCTTGTTTATTGATTCAGAAAACATTTCTTAAAGATTTTCATGTGTGAGAGCATGGTGTTAGGTGCTCTGTGATAATGATCATTTCTTCTTAAGGTTGATCACAATTACAATATAACCCCATGGCCATTGAACAGTGTCAGTATGTGGAAAGCACTGGGGCAAGTGTCAGGATTAGAGTTCAGCTCTGTCCTGCTTCGTGTGCGTTGTTGCTCATGATCACAATCTGTTGGTAATGAGAGCAAATGTCTGTGACGTGGCTCAGTGTTTGCCCTTCCCCTGGAACAAAAGTATTTATGGTCTTAAAGTGCTGAGTAGATTTCTCTGTGTACTGTGCATTTTAGTTTGAAGAATGGGTGAAATTTAGCTAATAAAACTCATTAAAAAAACTTGAATAATTTGAAAGGGTACATTTGACTATTGGAGAAAAGAAATTCTTGTCCTAGAAAAAGATGGATGTTAAAGGAAAATGATGACTATTCCAATTATGAACTATTATTCCCATCTGCAAAATTTTCTTAAAGCTTTTGGTTTCATGACCATAGCATATTATTCTAATTTTTATTCCAGTTTAATTTTAGAATTAACTGTAAATTTATAACATCAAAATATGTTAGCACATCTGCAGAGGTACATTTTGCTTCAATTTCTGAAGTCCTGCTTTGGAATTTCATTGCTAAGTATCCTTAACCTATGACCATCAAAAGAGCCCATTGTTTTAAAGTCTGTCTCACAACAATGTTACCCAGGCTGGCGGCAAGCCTCTGGGATTCAGCAGTCCTCGCTGCCTCAGCCCCAGAGTATCTGGGATTACAGTCAGGCCGTACCAGTCTACATTCAAATTCACCTTTTCTTATCACTTAAGTCCCCCATGTAATCCAGTGACTACATAACTCCCAGCCCAGCTACTTCTAAAAATGGACTAATTATTGCACACTTCTTGAAAATATATTTCAGGGATTAATGTTACTTTGTTCCTAGTCTAGTTTGTTTTACTGTATCTTAAAAGTGTGTAGTATTCTATTTAAAGGATTTCTTTGGCCCATTTATCAATCGGGCTGTTGGTGTTTTTGTAGCTGACATTTTTGAGGATTTTATAGATTCTGGATATGAGACCCCTGTCTGAGGAATCAGAGTCCATGATTCTCTCCATTTCCGTAGGAAACCTCTTGACTTTTTGATTGTTTCCTTGGCAGTACAAAAGCTTTTTAGCTTTATGGCATCCCATTCACTGATTTTTTACTTTACTTCCTTCACTTTTGGAGACCTGTTGAGAAAGTCTTTGCTTACTCCCTCCCAAATGTTGAAGTGTTAGACCTATTTTGTCTTCTATCAGTTGCAACGTAGCTGGTTTAATACCAAGCTCCTTGATCCATTTTGATTTGATTCTCATGCAAGGAGAAAGATATGGGTCTAATTTCAACTTTCTGCAAGTGGCTGACCAATTTGTCCAGCACCATTTGTTGAAGAGGCTGTGTCTCCTCCATGTAATATTTTGCCCCCCTTTGTCAAAAATCAGCTATTTAAATATTTGAGGGTTAGTTTCAGGGTCTTCTATTCTTTCCTATCTTGATACCAGTACCATGTTGTCTTTGTTACTACGGCTCTATAGTATAATACATTTTAAATCTGGTATGGCAAAACCACCTGTTTCATATTTCTTGCTTAGTAGTGTTTTGGCAATTCTTGGTTTCTTATTGTTCCAAATGAATTTGAGAATTGTTTTTTCTATGTTTGTAAAGAATGACATAGGTATCTTTATAGGGATAGCATTAAATCCATATAAAGCTTTTGGTAGAATGGCCATTTTTATTATATTAATTCTGCCTAACCAAGAGCATGGGACATCTTTCCATCTTTTTAGGTCGTCTTGGATTTCATTCTTCAATGACTGATAGTTTTCGTTGAAGAGATCTTTGATTTCCCTTATAAGGTTAATTCCCAAGTATTTTATTTTTGAGCTAAATAGAAACTTCTCATCAGAGGACATTGATCAAGCCAATGAATACATGAGAAAGTGCTCTAAATCTCTAGTAATCAGAGAAATGCAAATGAAAACCACATTAAGATATCACCTTACACCAGTCAGAATGGCAAAGATGAAGAAAATAAACAATAATAGATGCTGGAGGGGCTGTGGCGAGATAGGGACACTAACACACTGTTGGTGGAGCTGCAGGCTGGTACAGCCCCTCTGGAAAGCAGTATGGAGAATCCTCAAAAAACTAGGGATGAGTCCACCATATGACCCTGCTATTCCACTCCTGGGTATCTTTCCAGGGGACTTTGAATCAGCACATTATAGTGACACAGCAATATCTATGTTCGTAGCAGCTCGATTTACTATTGCTAGACCATGGAAACAACCTAGATGTCCCTCACTGGATGAATGGATCCAAAAACTGGGGTACATTTATACCATGGAATATTACACAGCAATTAGAAACAATGATATTGCAGCCTTTGAAGGTAAATGGATGGCTATGGAAGAAATTATGCTGAGTAATATCAGCTTAACCCAGAAAACCAAGAGTCGAATATCTCCACTCATCTGTGGAGGCTGGAACTAGACCCTGGCTATTCAGAAAGGTGGTCTCTTATCATGTGTTAAATCCAGATAAGGTGTAATGTTATACAGCCTAATACTTTTTTAGTGATATTGTGGGTAAGGGAAGGGAAGGATACAGGTGGGAAATTGGGGGGGGCACTCCTGGGGGTAAATCTAGTATCCAGAACTATACACATTTTATATTATTTTGTTAAAATATTTGTGTGGTTGTTCAAAAATAAAAATAAAACAATAAAAGGATTTCTTGATTACAGTTATACATGATAACTATATGTGTGAATGGAATTTGATTCACTCCATTCAGTCCCCAGTCCCCCAAATCCCCCTTTCCTTTCTTTCCTTCCTTCTCTTATTTACCTTCCTCTCCTCTACTGTTGATCATCACTTCTTATATGCATGGCATTAGAGGGATTTGAAAGATGGTTAAAATTCAATTCCCAACTCTGAAAGATCTTGCATATGCAAATTTGTGAATTTTTAACTTTACTTACAGGCATCCAATACTTTCTCAATCAGACCTTTCTAACAATCTTATTTAAAATCCTAGTTGCCATTCTTAAATACCATGAGGACAGAGATTTCTGTTTGTTTACTAATGTATCCAAAATGTTTACAGTGGCACCTGGCATAGAGTAATCACTCAGTAATATTTGTGAAGTGAACAACTATTTCATACATGTATTTTTCACATACAAAACAAGCATCTTTCCTGTAAGAAATTGAATGCATTCCAGCTATATCCGGAATTCACCCTCCTCTCCAGGCACCAGCCTTTCTTTTCTGGACTGACAAACTCTTTTCAATTCTCCATGCATTAAAACTTGGCCCTCCAGTCTAGACTCAGCCCAGCAGCAAAAGCAGTACTTTAAATCAGATCATGTATCTTCGTAGCCCAAAATTCTCGCTTCGAGGCAGGGTGAGGGGTGAGCAGCAGGGAAAGGCAATGACTTGTGATAAGACTGCAGGGATCTTCCCTTCATCTCTGCCTTGTCTCCTGATCTTGTGTCCCCATTACTGTCCTTGTCTACTGCCACTTGGCCCCAGGCTCAAGACTTCCACCTTGGCACTTGCTGTTGCCTCTGCCTAGAATGTACTTTCCCATTTCCTTAAGCTCTGCTTAAGTGTCCTGATATCGGTAGGCTTCCCTAACCATGGCAGATGACAGAACATCTCCATTGCCACATCACTCTGCTTTTCTCCCTTTATTCTGCTATATATTTCTTCATAGCAATTAGGTTACCACTTTGCATATATATTTTAAATTTGTTTGATTACTGTCTGTCTCCCTATAATTAGAATGTTTCATAAATGCGTGAATTTTGCTTTGTTCAGTGCTATATCCTTGGTGTTAGAGAATGTCAGATACAGAAAGGTAAACATCAAAGATATAATAAATGTACATAAAAATAGAAGCATTGCTGACTCTTTTATAATGTGAGACCTTGAGGGCCTTTTGTAATTACCATAGGAATACAAGAATATGAATAAATAAAGCAATGTTTAGATATTAGCAATTTAAAAAAATGCAAGCAATAATGATTATGGATTGAATATTCCTAATCCAAAATCTGAAAACCAGAACTTTTTGGATGCTACAGTGGAGAATTCCACATGTGACTTCATAATGTACGTACACTAAAAATATTGTATGAAGTTACCTTCAGGCTGTATGAGATGTATATGAAACATAAATGAATTTCTTGCTGAGATTTGGGTCCCATTCTGTTGGTGCCTGACCTTTGCTTTATCAGCTGCCTTGGATTTTGTTGCTGTTTGCATAAACTCCTTCGGGAGGGGCTGCTAGATTGTGTATTATTAAGCTTGAAAAACAGAGTGTGGACACGGGCTTCAGACGTTTCGCATTGGTATCACCTGCCAAAAGCGCACGTAGAGGCTTCTTATGGCTATTGGTCAAACGTGTGTCTCCGAAATCCAGGTGTGGCAATGAACGAGCTAATGTGGAGAGGCCTCGAGGGGGAGGGTGAAGGCCTTTAAAAAGAGGCTCCAGCCAGCAGTTCCTTCGGGAGCTCTTCCTTCGGGAGAGAGCTGTCACACCTTGCTGCTGTTCATGGTGTCCCTGCTCCTTTGGAAGGAGCTCGCTCGCGTCCTTGGGAGAGAATTCTCACACTCTTCTGCTGGACGTGGTGTTCCTGCTCCTTTGGAGGATGAGCTCTTGTCAGCAGCTGAACCTGCCTATGCTTTGATCCTGAACTTCCCAGCCTTGGGAACTGTAAGAAATTGCTGTCTATGTTTGTTCTGAAGTAGAGTCTTGTAGCGCTGCCTTGACTTGTTTGAGATCACTTAACGTTAGGCATTTTTGTCGTAGCAGTATAAATCAACATTGCCTTGAAAGAGATGTAAAGTATGGATGTATAAAAAGAAGTAAAGTTTGGACAAAGAAAGACCATTTCGGGTCTCGGGCATGTGGTTTTTCTCATCCCCAGCCCGTCCATCAGGTCAGAACCCGGCTGGAGAGGGACACCATTCTACATCTCATTATATTATACAAATATTTAAAAATCTGAAATAGAAAAGACTTCTGGTCCTAAGCATTTGGGATAAGGAATATACCACTTGTTTTATGAACTTTGCTTCTTGCATACATCAGAAGGCAGCTTCTTAATAGACACATTTGTGTCATCACTGCCCCACCTCTGCTACCCTGAGCATTCCATGAGCCTCCTCTGAAGGTGCTGAGCAACTGTTATTCTCACATGTAGGAAACCTTGTTGGATTCCTGCAGGCTGGCAGCAGTGTTACTTATCAGGTATTTCTGGAAACAGAACGAATTACAGAATTACAGATTCTCAGTATGTTAACGCATAATTAGTATGAAAAGAGGTGAGGAGAAATGTCATGCTAATAAATTAAGGTCTTTAATGTACTGTCAATATATTTGAACAAGGCTTTGGAAGGTATATTTTAAATATTTAAGGTTCAAGTTTGAGTATGCTGCTATCAGAGCTGCTGTTGTACATACAGGCCACTCACACTCCTGCCCAGTAATGGAATTCATGAATCCGTCTTCCATCCTAGAAAATGGAAATGCTTTTGCATAGCAGGAATTAAGTGTAAGATAATTCTTTCTTGGTTAAGTTTTCCTTTTGAGAATGAATTTATGATTCTTCCATTCATGCCACATGTTATTTTGTTATATATTTAACTCTTTGAATATGTTTCCCTTCCTGATGCTTGTCAAATTTATTTCCTGGAAATCTTTTTTTATTTAAAAAATGGAAAATGAATTATAAAAGTGCTGCTGCTTTTTCAGCGATGTTATTACCATACATTGATAACTTTTGAATATTGTTTCATTTTATCCGGTGTCTTCAGACACTTGCTGCCTTAGGATGGGGGGGGGGGGTTCATTTCAAAGCCAGAGGCCAGGTGCCCATTATCAAGCTTGTTGGAGTGACATTGCTTGTATCTTTAAAATGGGGACTTGGACCACAGTTTTTAACAGAAAGCACTACTAGACTCATTTTGAATTAGTCCCCATTAAACAAGAGAGAGAAAGCAAAATAGATTCACATATATATACACACCTTTTTTTTTTTTTTATACAGAAGGTGGGGTGGCTGGAGCAGTGGCTCAACTGTTATGGCGCTTGCCAGGCATGCATGAGGATGTAAGTTCAAACCCCGGCACCACGTACACAATGAAGTCTCGGAGCAACAAAAGCTACATGAAAAGCTAAATAAAATCGATTCTCTCTGTCTCTCACTGTCCCTCTCTCTTTGGGGGAAAAGAGAGAGAGGGGAACAGTGGGAGAGAAAGAGTATCGATTTTATTTAGTTTTTCCTATGGCTTTCATTGCTCCAACACACAGTTGTGTACACGGTGCTGGGTTTTGAGCCCACACTCTTGTGCATGTCAGGCAAGCGCTGTAACTGTTTAGCTACCACTCCAGTCCCTCATATTTTTATAATATAAACAAATAAGAAATGGGTAGTCTTTGGTTAGTTTTTAATTACTCTAAAGTTAATCTTTTCCATTTCTTACGTATCCCTGCTAGTTAAGATCATAATGCAGTGGAAAACAATGTTAACATAAGCAATACCACCTGGGTCATATAGGTAGTAAGTAGCAGAACCAGGATCCTCACCCAGGAAGTTCTCCTGAACTTGGCCTTTGGATCCTGTGCAGTGATTCATTGTCAAGTTCTGTGTGTGACTTTCTGTGTATATTCATTTCCTGTCCATGGCAAGTTATGCAAATATTTTGAAATTGATTGATCTTTGGATCCTATTTTCCCCATTGTTGTATTTCTTATTCTCTTGATTGGCTAAAGCTGACCTAAGGAATTCAATCGTGTATTAATTTGTATGGATTAAACTTGTTATCTTAGATGTCTATTAAAGGGGTAGGTTTGGATTATTTTCCTGAAGTATGTGCTATAAAGGATTTGTATTTCCCTCTGATAGAAAGCAGAACTTCAAGTTACATGTTAGCAATCTTAGCATTTTTAAGTATTTGCAAAACAAATCCCCAAAATTGAGGGAAACTTTCCATATCTATACCTGTGACTTTTGACACCTCATCAGACATTTTGGTGTGATGCAAAATTATTAGGGTTTTGTATGAGAGTCACACATTGAATTCTAAACTATAGTAGTCCTCCTCTTTTCCATAGGGATGTGTTCTAAGACCTCCAGAGGATGCCTGAAACCACTGATAGTACCAGCCAAGGATAGTGCTGTGGTTTTTCCTATCCAAAAATGCCTATGATGCAGTATAATTCATAAATTAGGCACAGTAAGAGATGAACAGCATTAATCATAAAAGAGAATACTTATAACAGTACAGTGTAATCAGAGTTACTCAGAATTTACAAATTGTTTTTGGAATTTTTCATTTAATGTTTTCAGATAACAGTTGATGGTGGGTAACTGAAGCCTTGAAAGGTGAAATCTCCAATAAAGAAGACTATGTATAAGGCATGTTAGATATTATTAGAGTCATCCATCCAGTGCTCCTTAGAGAGTGGTGACAGACTTTATTTAGTACAGTAGCAGTAGGTGGAGATAGTACAGCACTGAGGTTTTATAGAAGATTGGACTCAACTTGGAACATGGCAGTGACAATTGGGAATTTTATAGCCAAGGGGCAGGGTTGAAGTGGGGACAACTGGTGGATAAAAATCACTAAGAAGAAGCATCAGGGGTAAGAGATGATTGTGGTTAAACCTACCTAATTAGAGGCTTGCTGAAGGCAGACAACGTCAGACATCATCTGAGGGTGGTGAGAAACATGTTAGTTGCTCAGATATCAAGGGTGATTGAATATCCAGGGTGAGGGATTCTGACTAAATTGATTGAGCAGGATGCTTGCTAAATCAGGCTCTTGAGGACATGTCCACACCGGGCCTCGCTGGAAAAGAGTTCAGAGGAGACTGACTACAGTTTAAGGAGAAAAACTGTCAAGAGTACAAAACTACGTAAAAGTTATGTTTTCTTCAGGTTTCTCTGTGCACAGTAGCTGATCATTAAGTTTAGTTTCCCTTGTGACAAACCAGAAAGGTCTACTTCTTGTTTGTTTTTTGTTTTTTTTTTTTTTACAAACTCTAAGACATCTATCAAATGAGAAATTTCACAGTGGATTAAAAACCTAAGCAATATTTCAATATTGGGGGAAGAAACCAAAAAATTGAAACTCTACCTCATTTTATACACTAGTAAAATGTATAATTTTCAGAATTTCCTGAATAAGTAATTCTTTAACATGAAAAAAATATCAAGGATTGAGGTGGGTAGCTCAGTGGTAGAGTGCTTACCTAGCATGCAAAACACCCTAGATTCAATCCCCAGCACTGGAAAGCAATTTTTTAAAAATACAAAACTTCAAAAATATTAAATGCTCAAGCCCTATACCAATCTCTAGGGAATTTTTTTCTGAATAAAAGGTTTGAATTTATTATGTCTGTATTTTTTGTTGTCTGTGAAATATACATGAGAACTTTTTTCCCCCCTCCAGATGGCAGATGTGACGCTCAGGAAAACAGCTTAAGAGACTTAATAAAAGAGCTGCCAGACACGCACTACTGCCTCCTCAAGTACCTCTGCCACTTCTTGACAAAAGTAGCCAAGCATCATGTGCAGAATCGCATGAATGTTCACAATCTTGCCACGGTATTTGGGCCAAACTTCTTTCAGTAAGTTAGTGGAATTTTGCTGTTAATATCATCATATTCCATGTTTTGCTTACTACTGTCTGAAATTACTGGAATGTGAAAGCATATTTTCATCTGAAAAATCAACTTGTTTGTGTTGGAGAAATTTGATCTTGCTTTTGGGCATTTTAGCCTTGTTTCGTATCTGTTTTGAAGAGGTCAGATGTGTCTTCTAATGAACCATAACTTGCAAAAATCCAAATAACTTTTAAAAATTCTGGAAATCAGATTCATTTTCACTAAAAAGGGCATTTAAAATTTTGTGATATGAAATGTATATTAGCAGAAAGGGGAGGAATAAGATATAGCAATTATTTTAATATTGATAAAGTACAGATTATTGCTAATGATGGAAAATTAGAATTTTCAGTGACAGAAGTTGTAAGCTTCACTTATTTTCAGGTTTTAATTTTCTAGAAATTAACAAGACTATAAACTAGTTGGCTTTGATAAGTGCTATATCACTAGCCACAAGAACTTCTAGAAAGCTTTGTTTTATTTTCTGTTATTCCTTAAAGCTCTTTAATTGTTGATATAAGAAACATGATCTTTACAATCCGGAGGCTTTGCTTTTAACTGTTCTGTTAATCACCTCTGATAGCAAACACATTCTTTCTAGGGTTCCTTCTAGAGAAGGAGGAAACTCTCTCTCTCAGAACGCTCAGCAAGATTTTGTTAATAGTGCATCTGCTTCTCCACTCCATTCAGCATCATTACTCTTCAGGCTCATTCAGCTGCCCAGAGCTAGCAATGTTACAGGTCTCCCAAAGTCTAAATATAGACTGTGACTTGCATCGTAGACACAGGCCAGTCACTGCCATATTTGGAGAGAAGGTCTACCTTGATAACTATCCTGTTTGTGACTTTAAAAGATGTTAACTTTAGGGGCTGGAGCAGTGGCTCAGCGGTTACTGCATTTGCCCGGTATGCTCAAGTACACAAGTTCAAACCCCAGCATCATGAACACAAAGAAGTCTCAGAGCAACAAAAGGCACATGAAAAACTAAGTAAAAAATTGTTTCTCTCTCTCTCTCTCTCTCTCTCTCACTGTCCCTCTCTTTAAAAAAAAAAAAGATGTTAACTCTTAAAAAAAAATTTAATTTTTTTTTATTTTTTTTTATTTATTTTTTCATCTGTTTTTTGTTTTTCCAATACTTAGTTGTATATGTGATGCTAGAGTTGAACCCGGGTTCTCGTACATGCCAGGCAAGTGGCTCTGAGCCACCTCTCCAGCCCAAAAGATGTTAACTTTTAAGTAACAGTGTTTCATAGAATGTTAGGGTCTCATAAGTATCTCAAACACAGGCTCACCTAATATCTCATCTTATTCAGGGTTGCTGTGATAGTAAAAAGTATTTCTTTATTTCTTTCTGCACAGTAAATCTTTGACCCATATGTGAGAAATAAAGGTGCAAGCAGAAAATCATTCAAGAAGTTTGTGACCCTCGATGCTGGTATTGATGAAAATGAACTTTAAGTAGAATGCTTGTTTAATGGGCACTAAACACAGATGCATACATCATTGTTGACATATAAATTGGGCTTGATTAGGAATTTCTGGTAGCTAATTAATCACAATATCGACAAGTAGTGAGTTTATTGTACATTCTACTAATTACTCCTGGGTTTTTGTTTCTTATTGTGGTAAAATATACATAACGAAAAATTTACCATTTTAAAGTATAAAGTTTAGTGGTATCAAGTATATCCACATTGTTGTGATCTACTAAATAGTATGTATTTCTAAAGTTATAGAAATCAGTGCAAGGGACTTTCATCATTGGAGTATAGTTATAACAGGTAGTGTTTATTGAGCATTTACCAAGTACTTTCTCATTTATGTGATTGATTTCTAAACAGAAGGATATGATTTATGCTTCAGGTTTCTCTACCTAGGTCAAGGGAAAGTAGATATTTCAACTCCTGTGACTACAGTTAATCCATAAATAATATAAAGATTATTAGTGAAAAGTTTCGATTCAGGGATAATTTCTCACCATGAATCACTCAAAGACAAAACAGATGAAAGGATATTTGCAACCATGTTTATAAGGAAATAAAAAAATAATTTTGTTTTGGTTTTAGGGGGTCTTGCTGTGTTGCATAGGCTACTCTTGAACTCTCAGGCTCAAGGGATCTCTTTGCCTCCACCTTCCAAGTAGTTAGCACTGCAGGCATGTGCTACCACACCCTGATAACAGTAGCATTTATGTAGTGCTTAATGGTAAGGCAGGCACAGAACAGGTGTACAATTATACATTTGCTCACTTAATTTTAGAGTTGATTGATCGACTGATTGTAGTTCTGGGCATCAAACCTAAAGCCTCAAACTGCTAGGCAGGAGCACTGCTGCTGAATTACATCTCTGGTCCCTAATTGTGTTTTTAATTTTAAAATGTATTTTATTTTCAATTGATGCATAGTAATTGTACATATTTTTGGGTAGAGTGTGACATTTCAAAAAAAATGTATGCAGTGTATAATCAGGTCATGGTTACTAGTATATCTATCTCTTCAGAAATTTGTCATTCCTTTATACATTCAAAATCCTCTCCACTTATAAAATATTCAGTTAATTATTGTCAAACATAGTTATCCTAATATGAACCAATAATATTAGAGGTTATTCCTGCTATCTCACTTGCCTCTCTGTACCCATTAACCATTTCTCTACAACCCACTTCTTTCATAACCTTCCCAGGCTCTGGTAACACAATTCTGTTCTCTTTGAGATCAACATTTTAGCTTCCACACGTAAGTGAGAATGTGTGTTATTTCTCTAACTTATTTCACCTAACATAATCTCCTGCAGCTTCATATTGCAGCAGATAGCAGAATGTCATTCTTTTCTATGTCCATATGACTGATTCCATTTTGTGTATATATACACAAAATTTTCTTCATTCATCCATTGAGGGACATCTAGGTTGATTCCATCTCTTGGCTGTTGGGAATAGTGCTGCAATTAACATGAGAGTGCAAGAATCTCTTCGAAGTGCTGATTTCATTCGTTTTGGATAAATACCAAAAGTAGGAGGGCTGGGTCATATGGTAGTCCTATCTGTCCCTCTGCCCCACACAGAACCTCCATACTGTTTCATAGATGGTTGTACTATCTGCATTCCTACCAACAGTGTATGAGAGTTCCCCTTTCTTGCCAGCATTATTTTTGGGTTTTTTGATAGTATTCCTTTTAACTGGGGTGAAATGATATCTGATTGTGATTTTGATTTGCATTTCTTTATTTTTTTTAAGAGGGATAGTAAGAGAGGGAGAGAAAGAGAGAATCAATTGTATTTAGTTTTTCATGTGACTTTCATTGCTCGAACACTTTGTTGTGTACATGATCCTGGGTTTCGAACTCATGTGCTCTCTCATGCCAGGCAAGCGTCATAACTGCTGAGCCACCACTACAGACCTTGATTTGTATTTCTTTAATAGTGACATTGAACATTTATGAAAACCTTATTTGGCATTTATTTATCTTCTTTTAACAAATATATATTCAAGTTATTTGTATATTTTTGAATCAGATTACTTGTGGTTTTGCTGTTATTTGATTTCCTTTTTAGATGAATTTCCCTTTTTGATGAATTTGAAACTGTTTTTTCCCATTCCGCAGTTGTGTTCTGCACTTCTCTCTTTTCTCTCTTCCCTGTCACTTCTTTTTGTATTGAGGATGGAACCCCTGTACCACTGAGCTACATCCCCAGGTGTTTTTTAAATTATTTTGAGACAGTCTTGCTAAGGTGCTGAGGCTGGCCTGCAACTTGGAATCCTTCAGTCTTTGCATCCTCAGTTGCTGGGGATTACAGGCTGGTGTCTCTTCACCCTCTTGGTTACTTTGCTGTGCAGAGCTTTGATGTAATCCTACTAGTCAATTTTTGTATTTGTTGCCTCTGCTTTTGATGTCGTATCCAAAATTTTTTTACCCAGACCATTGTCCAGTATTTCTTTCATCTGCCTATGGATATCTAGTTTATCCAGCACAATCTCATGAAGAGACTTTTCTTTCTACAAAGTGTATTATTTCTACCTTTGTTGAAAACCAGTCAACTATAAATACCTGAATTTATCTCTAAAGTCTCTATTCTGTGCCATTGGTCTATGTGTCTGTTTCTACATAGAAACTGTAGCTTTGTAGTATATTTTGAAGTTGGGTATGATAATACCTCCAGTTTTGTTCCTTTTTCTCAGAATTACTTTGGAAATTTGGGGTCTTCTGCATTTTATAAATTTTAAGAATTCTATTAAGAATGTCACTAGTAGGGCTGGATCTCAGCAGTTCAAGCACTTGCCTGGCATGTGCAAGGACCGGGGTTCAAACCCCAGCACCACATACACAGCTAAATGTCAGAGAAAATAAAGTCAGATGAAAAAAATTAATAAAATTGATTCTCTTTCTCTCTCTGAAAATAAATAGGGCTGCAGTGGTGGCTTGGCGGTTACAGCACTTGCCCGGCATGTGCAAGTACACGGGTTCAAACCCCAGCACCCATGTACACAACTAAGTGTCAGAGCAATGAAGGCCATGTGAAAAACTCAGTAAAAATTGATTCTGTCTCTCTCACTGTCTTTCTCTCCTAAAAAGAAATAAAAAATAAACAAATATTTTTAAAAAGAATGTCATCAATATTTTGATAGGAATGACATTGAATCGGTAGATCACTTTGGTTAGTACGTTCATTTAAACAATGGTAGTTCTTCTAATCCATGAATAGAAAGATGCCTTTCTGTTTTGGTCGTTTCGTGTGTTGGGGGTTGTTTTGTTTGTTGCTGTTTTGGTATACTGTCAATCACTTCAGTCACTTCATGGTTAAATCTATTTCTAGATGTCTTTTTTTTTTTTTTTTTTAATTATTGCGAAGGGACTGCTGTCTTGGTTTCCTTCTCAGAAATATCACTGTCGGTGTCGGAAGGTTCGTTTTGTTTTGATTTGTTTTTTGTATGTTGATATTGTATCCTACAACCTTACTGAATTTGTCAGTTCTGACAGTTTTGGTGGTGTCCTTTGTTTTCTCTATGTATAAAATGTCATCTGAAAACAGATGATTTGACTTCCTCCCTTCCTATTTGTATGTCTTTTATTACAGTGTGTGTGTGTTCGTTCGTGTGTTCCTAGGGTTCAGACTCAGGAGGTGAGTGCTCTATCACTGAGATACATCCCAGCCTTCTTTTCTTTCTCTTGCCTCATTGCCCAGACTAAGACTTCTAGGCCTGTGGTGAAAGTGGTCAGTCTTGTCTTGTTCCTGACCTTACAGGAAACCCATTGAGCTTTTCCCCATGATGTTGGCAATAGGTTTGTCATGTAGAACCTTATTGTGTTGTTTCTGTGCCTAATTTTTTTTTAGAAGTTTTTATCATGAAGGGATGATGGATTTCATTGAATTCTTTTTCTGACTCTGAGATGATCATGATTTTTGTCCTTCCGTTTGGTGATGTATTATGTTTGCCAATTTGCTCACTTTGAGCCATCCTTGTACCTCTGGGATAACTCACTTGATCATAGTATAAAATCTTTATGTTCTGTAGGATTCAGTTTGCTGTGTATTGTTGGGAATATCTACTTCTGTGTTTATCAGGGATAGTGGTCTCTAATTCTTTTTTTTTTTTGTGTGTGTGTGTGTGTGTGTGTCTGTGTCTGATTTGGGTATCAGTGTAATGTTGACTTCATAGAATGAGTTTGAAAAGATTCCTTCCCTTCAATTATACAGGATATTTTGGGAGGAATTGGCTTTAGTTTTGCCTTAAAGGTTTAATAAAATTTAGTAGTAAAGTCCTCTGATCCTGAAATTTTCTTTATTGGGAGATTTTTTTCTTACTGGTCCTTCTCATTATGTGTTATTGATATATTCTGATATTCTTCAAGGTAAATCAATTTTGGTAGGTTATATGTGTGCAGAAATTTATCCTTTTTTTCCTAGATTTTCCAATTTGTTGGTGTATCATTGATTATAAGTCCTTAATGATTCTTTGTCTTGTGATATCAGTTGTAATGTCTCCCTTTTCACCTCTGATTTTATTTATTTGGGTCTTTTTATTTTTCTTTATTAGTCTAGCTAAAGGACTTCCAATTTCTCTTAAAAAATTTCTTTGATTTTTATTTATCTATTGGTCTCTGTTACTTATTTCTGCTCCTACCTTTGTCATTTCTTTCCTACTGCTAATTTTGATTTTGGCTTATTCTAATCTTTCTACTTCTTTTAGTTGCATCATTGGGTTGCTTATTTGAAATATTTTTTTTTCATGTTCTGAATTTCCCTCTAGTATGCTTTTGCTGTATCTGAAAGCTTTTGATATGTGTGTTTTCATTTCCATTTGTTTCAAGAAATTTCTTATTTTCTCATTGAACTTCTTCCTAAGCACATTGGTGACCCAAGAGGATATTATTTAATGTACATATATTTCTACACTCTCATAAGCTTTTGTGGCTGATATCCAGTTTTATTCCATTGTGGTCAGAGAAGATTCATGCTGTAATTTAAATTTTGATGTTAAGACTTGTTTTAAGGATCAACATGTCACCTGTCCTGGAGAATGTTCTATGTGCTAACAAGAAAAACGTTGTGTTCTGCAGCTGTTTAAACGTTATGGACCGGTCTGTTCGGTCCTTTGGGTCTGCATGTAGTTTACTGCTTCTTTGTTGGTGTTTTCGTCTTTTGTCTGATCCATCTGTTGAAAGTAGGGGATTGTATTCATCAGCTATTTTTGTATTGAAGTCTGTCTCTCCTTTTAGGTCTGATAATATTTGCTTTATGTAACTGAGTGCTCCAGAGTTGTGCCGAATTAATCACTTTATTTTTATAGAGTAGCTGCTTTATCTTGTTTCACTTAAGTTTTTGACTTAAAAAGTCTGTTTATCTGACAAAATATAGCTACTCGTGCTTGCTTTGGGTTTCTTATGTGGCATATTTTTTTCCATCCCTTAAATTTCAGCCCTTGCATTTTTTACTAATGAGGTAAATTTTTAGTAGGCATCATATCATTGAGTCTTTTTTAAATTCATTCAGCTGATCTATAACTTTAAACTAGAGAATTTAGTCCATTTAAATCAAAGTTACTTTGGACAAGTAAAGAAAGGCATAGTCCTGTTTTTCTTTTTTTTTTTTCTTTTTTTTAGTTTTTTTAAAGTATAAATGCTGTATTCTTTCTTCCTCTCTTTTCGCCTTTGTGGTTTGGATTTTCTGCGTGGATCAGGTTTGATCCTCTTTTTCTCTGCTGTGCATCTGAGCTAGTGAGTTTTATACTTTCATGTCTTTTTGTGATGTTAGTTTCCAACCTTCTGCTTCTAGTGTAGAACCCTGAAGCATTTCTTAGAGGGCTGTCTGGTGGTGATGAATTTCCTCAGGTTTTGCTCTTCCTAGAAAGACTTGATTTCATTTTCATTTCTGAGGAATAGTTTTTCTGAGTATAATATCCTTGGTTGGTAGTTTCTTTTCTTTAAGTGTTTTGAATATATCATCCCATTCTCTCCTGGCATTCTTTCCATCATGAAATCTGCTATTGGTGTCATGGGGACTCCTGATATGACTGAATGCCTTTTTCTTACTGTTTTTTAGAATTCTTTGTCTTGTACTTTTGACAGTTTGATTATAAGGTGATTTAGAGAAGGTGTGTTTATTTATTTGTATCTATTAGGGGTTCTTTGAGCTTCCTGGACCTTGAAGTCCATATCTTCCCCATAATTTGGAGGATTTTTAGCAGTTATTTTATTGAAGAAATTTTTCATTGCCTTTCCTCTTCACTTTCCTTCTGGAACACCTGTAATGTGAAAATTTGATTGCTTAATTATGTCCCATAAATCTCAAAGGGATTCTTCATTTAATTTGTTGGCTTGTTTGTTTCATTGGGTTATTTAAAAAGGCTTATCTTTTAAAGTCAACAATTATTTCTTGTCCCTGATAGGTTCTCTGGTGGAGGCTCATAACTGTAACTTTTTATTTCATTTAGTGAGTTCTTTAGCTCCAGAATTTTTATTTGGCTTTGTTTTATGATTTATATCTGGAGTTTCTCTCTCATTTCATGAGCTATCTTTTTAATTTCATTGAATTGTATGTCTTAAATTTTCTTATGTCATTACATTTCCTGCAAACCATTTGAGCTAATTTTTTAGTTTCATTTTCTTTAGAGTCTGTTGCTAGAGTTACCATGTTACCTTTGAGGCAGCTTGTTACCTTGTTTTTCTCACCCTGCTTATATTCTCCATTATTTATTTATCCAGCAGATTAATTGCTGTACCAGTTTTATACAGTGACTTTTGTAGCAGAGTGCTTTCTCCTGGAGATGTGTGAGTTGGATAGGCTATGTTGGCATGAAGTGGGTGCAATAGTGTGGTGTCTGTATAGCTTCT
Organism: Aplodontia rufa; assembly: GCA_004027875.1. Classification (NCBI taxonomy): domain Eukaryota; kingdom Metazoa; phylum Chordata; class Mammalia; order Rodentia; family Aplodontiidae; genus Aplodontia; species Aplodontia rufa. The sequence goes on from PVKS010004152.1 coordinate 94,860, forward strand.
TCTGCTATAATCAAGGTTGGCAGTGTCTAAAGGTATCCCAGTGACCAAGGCTGTCAAGGTTGTGGAATTGCACTTCCAGCTGGGATACAGCTCCTTTAAGTAATGCAGTTTACTGACAGCTTTCATCATCATTGCACCTGCCTGCAGGGGTGGAGGATATTGGTTTTGGTGGCTTCTATGTGGGAAGGGCCACCCCAGTGTACCCAGGTGGGAAGAGTGCACTGTGCCCAGTAGCCAATTAAAGTGCCTGTCAGTATCTGGGGGCTGTGTGGGGCCAGGTTACACGAGCAGCCCAGATGAGTCACCTGTTAGTGTCTGAAGGCTACACGTGTGACTTTATAGGGCCTGTGTTGATGACATGCTCAGCAAGTTCTGCCCAGCTGCCAAAGGTAGGTAGACAGGGTTGAATATCTGCTGCTCAAGGCCTTGGTGAGCTATGCTTCAGAGAACAGACTGCTTAACAGCTTCTTAAGGCCACCGAAAGGTTGATGGAACCATTTGGTTGCCTCCCAGTGGTCTCAGCAGGCAGAAACATTCAGGGAAAGTCACCTGGCTGCCTCTCTGGCTGACAGTGGGAAGGAAGGCAGGACCACTTGGCTGCTTTCAGCACAACAGAAGAATGGGTAGGGTCACCTGTTATCCTGGGACTTCATCAGTTGGAGCCTCCCAGGATGGGCTGCCCAGGTGATTCTTGGAGCTGTGGGAGGGCAGGAAGGGCTACCTGGCTCGGTTGCAGGGATGGGGGCAACTGCTTACCTGCTTCAGAGAACCCCAGATAGGCGGGTCTCAAGGTGGTGGTGTACAACAAAAGCCTGTGGGAGGCACAGTCTAGACTGGGCTCCTTCTCTGCGGCAAAGACATGGTGTGGTAACCTGGTGGCTCCACAGATTGGGCTTAGGGCCTATGAGGGCTGAAGGCTTCACCAGCAGCACATGCTTCAGGCCTCCATGATGTCAGTGAGGACCCTGGGTGTCTCCTGCTTACCCCTCCGTGCCTGCTCATTGAACTTTATTTTTTTTTCCACCTTTATTAGAAGTATATTGCGATACAGGATACAGATGAGGGGGAAACATTGTCAAAACTGTAGCAATCAATGTGTATAAACTTTGATAACCAGGGGTAATGCTAACGCATAGATAAGCTACTGTGGGTTTCATCTATTGCTGTTTCCCCCATAAGAACTCATGTGTTAAATGGGTATCTAGTGTAGGAATAACATCGGCTTCTGGAATGGTTCCCCCATCTTCCCCATCACC